>JAHZMX010005918.1:0-12766 GCA_027743895.1 Seira musarum | reverse complement strand
CACAGACACACAGACACACAGACGGACAGACAACCCAATCGAAATCAATACTCCGCTGATGACGTCAGCTACGTAATAAATTTTAAGAATGGTATTAGTAATATGCAGTGATATAAAATGGCAAGCAAACTAAGGATAAAGTAATAGGAAGAATAGCTGGCTTGGCTGTGGCTGGCTCACGGCTGTGGGGAAAATCTTTCATTTCATTCCTTGTTTCACCTAGCAGCAGCAGCTCTCTTGCATCGCATCATACTTTAAAGAAAAACTCGTTTCTTAACTGACTGCTGCCGTCTTCCAAATGCTCACTCACATGTATACGTACATTTTGCCCCATGTACTAAACCAAGAAGCTTTCCTTTGTTCCCCTCAAAGAACGTCGTCGTCCGTCCATTTAAAACTTTGGTTTGGGCAATGAAATGGCTTGCAAGGTAAAAGTTGTGCTTACTCATCATTACGTATAGGCCTGCTTTTAAAATTGAACGGGTGAGTGAAATAATCATATCGTGAATTGCGCACTTTCTGGGAAGCAATATAATAAGTACGTGTTTTTCTCACTGAAGTCATTCGAAAAAGAACAGTCAAAGTTTTTTTTCTTCAGCTGCACGACGTGAGTTTCAAAAGTCTCATGTTTACAATATGATATCAATACATGATTTCTTTTGTTACAAATGTAAACGCATTTCCCAATACTACGAAACGATATCGAACAAGTTATTAATGTGTACTGTACCTACCTACTTTCCTCACGATACCAACGAACCAAGCCAACCAGTCGAGTCAAGTAAAAACACGGATGGATGTGAATGTGAATCGTACGGACGGACAAACAAAGACAAAAAGGAAAAAAAAAGTTGAGCCCAGGCCTAAACTACCACCCCACCAAGCAAACGATACTGAAAACGGAGAACTATGCAAAGTGGTACGTCACTCACAAAGCTGTACTTACTTTACCTATACGTGGGGTTACTAAAGTTTATTCGACATTTAGGCCTAATATACCACTGGAGTGGATTTTAAACCTTCTCTTGGGGCTTATCTGCTTTCTTAAAACCTTAATCCATATCGTATCGTATCACATGTATTTTTCCTTGATGCAATGGAAGCAACAACAAAAAACAAGTTCCTCGTGCAGTTGTTTGTAGTGCATGCAGACAAAACTTGGCTCATTCGTGTTTTCTTTCATCATGCTTTCCGCACAAAATGTTTTTTTTTTCTGTAATAAACAGATTGCAATTATTATTGCTTGTTGTTGCAGAATTATCGGAATCTTAAAATGTCAGTTTTTTTTCTCGTTTTTGCCTTGTCTGCAACCTTCAGCGTTTTAATAAAAAAAAACACCTAAAATCATATTATATCTGAACTTATTGTGGCAAACAAATTCTTTCTTCAGGTTTTTTACTTATGTGCATTGCATTCGTTTTGTACGTGTTTTCTGCTTTTTTACGATGTCTTGCAGTCTTGCAATGATTTTCCTTTAGTATGCAAAATGAAAACACTAACAAAATCGTATTACTTTTTTATGCTTTCCTTGGTAAAACAAAACATTCAATAGTTTTTTTTTTCGTACAAAGCGGTTCCATTCGTTGGCACAATGGAATTTCCTTGAGTCATGTAAATTACTAGAAATGCATTTCGATAATAAAACACGTTTCCTTCACGGCAGACGATGGACGGAAAGGTAGAGAATTCCTCGACTACTACTGCAATGATTAAAGGTTCCATACGACGCTCTTGTCCTGTTCGTATTCGTTTAGTAAGTACATGCATTATATTTCCTGGAATCCAGGACCTGGATTATTGTAAGAATGAAAATTATGATGATATGACTATGCGATGATTATGGGAGCAGAAAAAGCACTAAAATCCAGTTGTATGGTGATCGTACTGTCGTCGTCTTTGAGAACATCAAATCCAATCTAACTGCACCCGGGGACAGGAAAAATCAAGCCAAAAACCTTCATAGCTGGAACTTGGAAAATTTGCAGGTCAGGCCAGGGATAAAAACCAAGGTAAGAATTTATCGGATATGCATTTGCATACTGCATGCCCACATTTTAGAACTTTTTACTACATGTAGCTGTAGTGTAGAGATTGCCAGATTTTTTTCTTGGCTACTGAATTTAAAAAAAATCTGAGTGATAGATCATTAATTGCTGCTTTTTTTTCGCAAATCAATTGTACTTAAGTAGTAAATGAAGTTTAAGAACTTCATGAACTTTTGTTCTTTTCAAAAGATTCTAAATTAAGTTTTGTTCAGGAATTATTTGGTGAAAGGTTTTAAGTATTAGGATACATATAGGTAGAAATGGAATGATGAAATCGATCACGATACTTTTTCGAGTCTCTACCCGCCTATCTCATGTTCTATGAATACACGCGCGCTATATTCTTTCATAAAGTCTCCAAAAGTCATTTGCATTTGGTTCGAAGTATGACTATGACATTCATTTATTTGTGCACTTTGAAATAATAAGTAGAAGTGGAATGAACTGAACAAGCCATACACGTCCATCCATCCGATTCGATTAAGCAGTTCCGTTCCGTAATCCGTACTTGAAAACCCATAATAGGTCTCGGTAAGTAAGGCTTTTGCTCTGTCTGTACAGTGCATACATGAGCACGTTACTTTTGTGCTAAAATCCTTTCCGCAACAAAACAGCACAAACTTGTTTTTTTTTCTGAATGACGACGACGGAACTTTTTTCCAGCAAACACAAGCACACGGGGACCGAACTTGAATGTGAGCAGATGATAGTGTAATGACATAACATAACACACGGGGAAAATATTTTTATGGGAAAGCAAATCAATGTAAAATGAGATGAAATGAACTACTATAGACGTACACCTACACACGTACCTGCCTAATAAAAAAGTCGTTCGAAGTACATAAATTCGTTTTGTGTTTTTTACGCACATTAAAAATATTTGTCCTTATACTCATCTCTTTACTTGTGTAACGCTCCCTGTTGATAAAACTGTTTTCCATTTATGTATAGTTATAACGCTGTCATTTATTTTATGTGATGTATATTTTTACATCATCAATACCATCATATCATATCACATCAGATCATATATCATAAAAAAGTCATGAATACATAAGAACATGTTATGAAACATGAAGAACCCAGAAAAAAATGCCCAAAGCCTAAGCCAAGGCTATGCGATATATGACGCCCATATATATGTACGTTATAATGAATCCATTTTTTCGTAATGTAATAAGTTTTTTAGTCGTCCTATAAGTATTATGAAGATATTATATTTCACTTCGCAGGAGTTGGTTGTGCCATTATTAGCACCACAAAAAAATCTCGTCATCATCAACACCATCATCATATGTTTATACCAAGGAAAGAAAAAAATAATGCCTTGAACTCTCCGTTGAGTTACGAACAATTTTTTTTTTGCATTCGTTTCGATCTTGGATGCAATATGCATACATCCATTTACGCAGCTTAGTCATTCAGGCAGCCATTTTAGCCAATCATAATAATAATGATCTTCGTCTGTATTACCTATGTACGAGGCCCTGCAGCAGTTTTTTTGCGACCGAACTAAAGTGAAATGATGCATCTAGCAAACTATTGATTAATAAGCGAAGAAGGTACAGAGAGTGACGACGACGACGACTCACACTAGTCTGTGATGTGAGTCATGTTTTGTATTGTAGTTGTAGTATAGCCATGCACAAACCGAGAGCTTTAAGACAATTTTCTTCATCAATAAAAAGATGATTACATATTACTATTACCTATGTCGGTAAGATATCACCCTACCACTACAAGTTATGCTTCGGGTTCCAATAAAAAATTTTGCCTTCCTTGGACAGATATGATGATTCACTGTTCGGTCTGAGTAACGACAGCGACGCTAACAATTTTCTTTTCCAAAATAACGTTCTTACAGTTTATACCATTCTCATTCACCTATAGCTATCCTCAACCAGAATTTTTTTTATTGATCCGTGTGCCTTATTAAATGAAAAAAACAGGTCTATAAAAACAGAAGGAAGGCTGCGGCTGCGCTGGTGTATCTTTTGCTTTAGTTTTGTTGCACGAAAAAATTCAATACGGTAACTAGTTATTCATGTTTTCAAACCTTTTCATTTCTTTGTTTGTAATCCTTTGTGAAAATAAATTCAGACATTTTTTCTCAAGTCTGGGATTAGTATAAACAGCATTGTGCCATAGTGCCATCCTAAGCATCTTTTTTGGACCTAATGATTGTTACTTTGCCATCATCATTATTAAGCTTGGCTTTGTCTATATGCGGACTAATATTTTTTGTAGGTAATGATGATTCTCTTTTGCGTACTTCTGCAAATGTCTCTCTTCTCTCATCATATCATCTCATCAAGATGATGATGATGTTGATGATGATATGCTAATGCAGATGCAATGAAAAAAAGAACTAAAACTACGTGAGGTCCGCATTGGTACTATTGGTAGATTGCTCACGTAACTACTTTTAGGGATGACACTTTTGCATTAAGAGAATTGAAAAGGAAGTCAGAAGAGTAAGAGATGATGCATTCTAATTAGGATGAGAGTGTGACGACGTTCTGCGCAATTAATGCAAAAAGGGTTCTTGGTTCTTCAAGTTCTGACATTAAGAAAGCTACGAAAAACAATAAAAACAGACATTAAACTGAACTCGCCTTTTTCCTGTACGATAGAATAGCTACACAAAAACACACACATCTTCCGTTGGCAATTCACACCCATTTTCTGTCCGGTGAGAAGGATTGTGAGGCAAAAAAGAGCTTGGTTTTACACATCATTTTAAAATTATTACAAAAAATATTGGTAAAGTAAATTTGATCTGTTGGTCATGCATGCAAAATGAATTTGAAATCTTATCGTATTCTCCAAAACTTTCATGATGAAAGTACATTTTCATCTTAAACTAATTGCAAAAAGTCCCTCCAATAAAGTTGGATGTTTTCTTAATCCTGTCGAAAGGGAATTTAATACTTGTGGAGTGTCACGTCCGTGAGTATAAACGGATTGATTTTTTTTCAAGTAGGCGTCCAAAATTAATTCCATGAACTGGGAAATCTCCTCCTTTCATACCTCAAAGAAACTCTTTCATTAACAAAATTGGGTACTTAAAAGCTGACTATTTTTGTTTAAAAAAGTACTCATGATTTAAGCTTTTTTTAAATTTTAGACTTGCATGTTGATAAAATCAATGATTTTAAGAGGTACTGATGATTAGAGCCGAGGCGAAACAACTGTTGCTCATATGACGTAAGGATGTGGGAGAGAAAAGAAACGGTAAAGTTAGCTTTAGTGACTTCTTTCAAAAATGGATAGGGAAAAGGTATAATGTACGTCATTTTGCGTAAAAGGAAAGTATTGTACGTTTTGCAAGCTCCTCTACTCCAGTCCAAGTTGTAAAAATAAGAACAGTAAAAAAACATTACTTGTTTAAGCTGCTCTTGTTACGGATGCGGATGGATGATGATTGTACGCAATAAGAATATGCCCAGGTAAGCTTCTCATGTCATATGCTCACATCTCTGTCAATCTCCGTCTCAAACAATGCCAGACCATTTTTTGGACGAGGAAGAGATACCAGTCCAATATGAAATTTGAATATTTCGATTATGACAAAGATATCTGGTCTGGTAAACTAATAAAATTATAATAGAAAGGAATTTTATGATAATCTAACACGGATTTTTGAAGTTCTCACTGCGAGCTAGCAAGGTCAGGTGTACAAAATGAATGACGTCAAAACGAAAGAAGCACATGCAAAAAGAGTGGGTACGTAAGTAGGTACATATCACCATCTACATTATGTGCAGTTTCTTTGTTCAGTTCGCTGGCAAGGACCACGAAACGTAGTAAGAAGAAGAAGGAGGTGTATCAATTTATACAATCTGCAAACTTTTTATACTATCTCTATACTCTATAAAACACATATTGTAAGGCAAACGCCTCCATTATCATATGATTTGATACATGTATTCATGAACTTTTGCAAACCACGTTGAATATCTTAATTCCAAAGATCCTGTCAATTTGTCACGAGATTTCAAACAAAAATATATTTTCCTTACCTTTGTCTAAAGTCACAAGAAAATATCCCTTCTGAGACAATTACAAGTAGTCGTTCTTCCCGTGAAAGTATTTGCGTGGGTCAACAACAGCAGCAAATCGGATTTTTTTTAGAAGACTTATGGAAAACTATATGAATCGAAATAAATTATTCAAACATCATTCAATCTAATTCACTTTAAAATCTTACAAAATTGCAGTTTAGATGATTTAAATAAGATGCAAATAAGTAATCTTTGTCACAATACAACAAGATTTGTCTTTTCAATTTTTTAAGTCATGAGTTTTTAAGTCAGAATTTAAAGAAAAATATTAAGGACACTAACCTTTTTTTACTGGACGTATTAGTGCTATAGTCAAATGTTCATTTCACTTCTTCTTCTTCTTTTCTAGCGATTAGCAGCAGCAAGCAATATAAGAAGAACAACAACGTGCACAAAATTCGTAGAGAAAAACTGCGCAAAATACCTCGATTTTTAAAAAAAACGATTCTTTGTTACTCAATCATGAATGCATAGAAGAGGAGGAGGCCAAAGGAGGTAGCTTCACGTTAGAGAGAATAAATAAATTTTTTACAATAGTTATAGTGCCTGCTGTTTTTTTATACAAGTAAATCTACCACACAACAAAGTTTTATGTACGTTTATAAAGAAAAAAAGTAATCCTTTGCTTTACACTCTTATGTGTGAATTATGTACTTAAATACAATTTAGACTATGAGGAGAATACGAACATGTACAATATTATACTGATTATTAGTTTTACTATCGTTATCGGTATAACTTGTGTGTTATGTACTATTATTATTATTTCTCACGTTTGATTGCTTACAAAAAAAAATTGCAACTTACTTGGGTATAATATTACAAATATCAAGATATTATTTTTCTGTTTCCTTAACAAGAGCACACTTCCACCACTTGACTTGAAAAATAGGGGACTTATACAGTAACACTAGAAGTATTTGCAAAACAGCAACAATAATAATGATTATTACGCTTTCCTTTGCACCAGTTCAACTTAAATGAACAAAAAGCAGGCTCAGGAACGAACTCTTGGTGTATATCAAACTTTGCAATTTTCTTAGATTAATCAACTTCCTATTTTTAAATGTCGTAACTTAACAAAAAAACTTATCTTGTTTTAGGATAAAGTCCTACTTAATTTAATTGAAGTATTTTTTTTGTTGGATAGAAGTCATAAAGAGTAACAATTATCCCTTTTTAATTTTTGTATAAAGACGTATGTATTTGTACAAAATAAACAAAGTGGTCAAAGAAAAACAAAGATTTTTTAGATCTTCCTCTTATCAGAAAAATGACATGACTATTTTAAGGCCTTTTTCGTGCCTAGAATAACGAGTATCGTTATGATAACATTCCTAAATATTTGAAATATTGACCTAGCACTGAACTGGGCAAATAGAAATAGGCCTTTTGCATAATATTTTTTTAAAAAATTTATTATTTTTGTGGTTTTAAATTTCAGGAAAATTTCATTTCAATCTTTTTTACTGGAGTGATTGCATAAAAGAAAATATAAAAAAAGTTTCTAAGAAGTGAATCCTTTTCTTTGTTGCTACCTCTCCTCCGTTCTTATATTACGTGTTATATTGCAAGATTTTTTTCTTAAATATTAAATGTGAAATAGCACGAGGATGACGAAGAAACTTTTCTAGGAAGGCGAAGGACAAGGGAAAAATCCTTTTGCCTTAGAGTTAGTTGCTGCTGCTGCTGCTGCACCCAACGAAACAGAACGACTGTATGATGATGAAAAGTTTTCGTAGTCTTTAGTCTTCACAGAGAAGGGAAATTTTTTTATTTAGACAGTGCATATAGCATAGCCAGAGAAGCCTCCCCTTCTACCTTCAAAATGGTATAGCAACTGAATAATATCTCATTCTGTCACCAAATACCAAAAGCACCCCCGACCCGTCTACGTTGTTGCTCGTTCGTGAGTTTTTATAACGCTGCGCTGCTGCTCCTGGTTGAGGCGATGCATGTATGTACCCCTCCTATTCCTATGCTGAAGTATGGAAAGGTTTTTTAGTTTAAAAATATTGCCAGCAAAGGAACTAGTACGATGACGACGGAGTCCCATTTCATTTCTTCGTTGCTGTTATTAGTATCATTGTTTAGATTATATGATGACGACGAAACTGCTCTACAAGGGTCGTGATGTGATGCGATCATCATGATGACTTGCACTATATGTTTGTTTAAATTAATAAATAAATACTGGGTACAAGTGTTGGATCGAGGTGCCCTGTTTTGGTTGGATGGAATGAAAATCATTGCAAACATTGCTAAATATAGATACATCGACGTCGGTACACATTTCAATGCACATTTAAGTTATGCTGTCAATATAATTATTATTTTGGAATTGTTTTCTGGAATCTGGGCTTAGCGTTTGGTTTTAAATTAAATAATATTTTATTCGGAATTGTGATAAAAAAAATTGAATGTGTTATAGCTAAAGTACATACATGAACAAACACTTTTCATATTTATCGACTTCTGGAATGAATGATCCACGTAACACATTAAATTGCGAAAAAATATTATTTGTATGCTTCAACCTGCCCCAATGTATCAACCTTTACTGGTGATTTCTGAATAAAGAATTAACATAGATTCCATTTTGGAAATAGTTTATCTAAAGAAAATTTAAAAAAAAAAACGAAATCGATTCATTATTCGCCAGTTTGGTTGTTGCCAAATTGTTCTTATTCTTAAATCAGTGAACTTTAAGAAATTGAACTTCTTCAGGCCGCTGCGCTGCTGTTCATGGTTATTGTTGTATGCTACATAACATGTAAGCCAATTCACGAGAGAACAAAGCGTAGCTAGTCAATTTCTTTAAAGGGGAAATTTGAAACGGTGGTGGTGGAGCAAAGTTCCTTGTATTGTATGGACTGTAACAGCTGCCAGGTTGTCTCCGCCTTCAAGAAATGGAAGTCTATGCTTTTCTTTAACCACATGGTAAGGTCTCTTGCAAGGGAAACCACGAACAAGTATTATTATGAAGTGTGCAAGTAAGTATTGTAAAAGGATTTGCATTGTTGAGAGGAGAGGAATTTATCAATTAGGCTTATATTAATTCTTTAGGCATTCACATTTACATTGCCTATCAAGGAGGATATGGATACCCAAAAATACTACATACATGACTATGCATATGTATACTATTATATATAGCTTTCCTGGGATTGGAAATCATTTAAAAAAGGAGGAATTCATGGTATTGACGATGAGTATCACGTTTCAAGAAATGCTTAATTCATTTAATGATTTCGATTGCAAATTCAACAGAAATGTACTTACGTACATACGTACGGGTGTAATACAATCGCTATCGCTGGCAAGACAAATGTTGTTACCTATGCATATATGAAAAATGGTGAAGAATAGGGGAAATACACTTCTTCATAATGTTTTATGTATGAGCAAAACATGTGCAATAACAGAAGTCTTTGGAGAACAAGTGAATGACTTGCATATTACTACGAAACTTTGTTACTATAAGTAGGCACTTTATACAGCTTATGAACGTGAAGAGCTACTACACGTTAAATGAAATGCATGGTTGGTAAGGCCTTTTTATCCTATCAAACCTGTATACATGGGTCTTTGCATGGGTTTATATGACGACCGATAATATGCAATTTTTCGCTTGACGACAGCATTTTTTTGTTGGGATACCATAGCATAGCATATGGAAGCAGCAGCGATAGCGTTTCGTTTTTGGAAAACAAAATATGTTTTGAAATTCACCTCTGGCAATGGTTTTTTGAAGACTAACAAGAAACTTCTAATGAAGTGAAGATAACAAAGATTTTACGAAAAAGGATGATGAATAGACCCGCAAAAATAAAACGAAAACGGATTGATGTACATTTATTTTTTGCACTAGATTTCCATTTCTTTATAATTTCAAAGGTAAGCGGATTACAGAGATTCCTGGAGATGGATTTTCTTGGTAAGAGATTGTAAGAAGTTTAAAGAAAAAAAGACCAAGCAAGCCATCCTGCATGTGAATTTCTGAAAAAAAGTTTAAAATGTTCTCATAATGCTCTGTTCCAGTAACATTTTGCGTATTTTTAAAGGCTGTTCTTGTAAATTGACAAAGATTTTCAGTTTTGGCAACTAGAACATAGGGCGGTAAAATAAAAGGCCTCAAATTGTTAATGCAGTTTCGTGTAAATTATTTCTGGCAATTCGTTAGGACGAAGCATCACGGAAAATGTCAAACGCGGGGAGTGAGAATTTTCATTGGGAGGAATCGCGGAAACATAGGAAAGCATGTGTAGAGTGCAGGAAGACACTATGAGTATACTTCTATTCAATTTGCATTCAAAACGGCAACGACCTTTTTGAGATTTTTTTTTATGGAATGGAACAACCCAGAACGGTCCTAAAGAGGCCAGGACAAATGATCTACATTTTATCTTTATCTATCCACAAATTTCATCAATCTACGCATTCTAATTTTTTGGCAATAACGAATCTCATTTTTACAATATTGTACAACACATTGTCCAGGAAAACTTTAAAATTACATATTTCCACAACCACAACTAGAGCACATATTTACTTTGTTGTGAAA
The DNA here is from genome assembly GCA_027743895.1 of Seira musarum. Taxonomy (NCBI): domain Eukaryota; kingdom Metazoa; phylum Arthropoda; class Collembola; order Entomobryomorpha; family Entomobryidae; genus Seira; species Seira musarum. The sequence continues at coordinate 2,090 of JAHZMX010005918.1, read as the reverse complement.
GTAGTGAATGAGATGCTTAAAAATTGCATTGAATTGCAAACGGATATGATACCCACTGCCGATCATTATACAAGAGTATGTTCATCATTTCGTCAATATGCTCATCATTCTCCAAGTGCAAGATGAAATTAGCGTTTGGAAAAAGTGACGTCAGCCCCTACTAACCTATTATTCTGTGCATTCCACGCTTTCAACTCTTCATCCACAAATGCCACAAAAAATGTACCGCGATAATGAAACTGGAACACCTAAATTCTGCAAAAATGTGTAAGAGTCATCATATCATAATCTTGAATCCTATCAATCTAATTGATTACGAAACGTTGACGGGTTTTCATTCTTGTCTCATCACTTCATCTATGAGATAATAGTGTTTTTATAGCCATATGTGAGCATTAACTGCATAAGATTTTTGGACAACCTTTATGATTGACGCGGCCGCCAGTATTCTCCAATATGGCATGTGTGCTGATTCCTGATTTATGTATGCTTCATATGCTGGCGTTACATAAGAATCGTAAAATGTGAAACCTCAGATTAGGAACTGGTAAAACATGGTTTCATTCCCGCGGTGAATTCGTTTTCAAGCATAACTTTTGCGAACAAATATGAAATATGTATACAAAAACTGTTTTTTAGACTATTTAGATAACTAACTAATAACTAAACTACTTAGACTTGTCTGAAGGGATCTCCGAGCAGGCATCTCCGCTGCTCATGTCATCCCTCTCGTCTTCCGTTGAAGAACTTGCCATTCTCGCTGCTGCATGTTTTTGAACTTTTGATGCTTTGGAAACAGCAGTTTCATCGTCTCCCTTTCCATGTTCGTAGTCAGAACCATGCATACTGACATCAGGGGTGCATTGTGCATCTCCGCCATCATCTTCCTCACCTTCTGATTCATGGGTGATTGGTTCAACAGGCAATTGTTCATCATTCAGTAACATCTCAGTCATCTTCTTCCGTTCTAATGCGACTGCTTCGAGTTTTTTCTTGTGACTTTCTTCATTCTCCCTCTCGAGTTCGTTGTGCATTTTCTTCCTTTCTAGATGCTCAAGCTCTTGTTTCAATTTTGGTATTTCTTCATTTAAATGATGCAAATAGTTACTGTAGTGATTTTCATCGGCAAATAATGATGGATGACCAGTCGCCCCACCACTTCCTCTTTTTACATCAATAATCAAACCACTTAAGATATTGTCTGGCGTCACACTAGATTTATTCCAGTATTCTAATTTCCAAATCGGGATTTCCTCTTGTTGCCGACTCATTGCTCCAAAGTCTTCTTCGCGAAACTATAAAGCACAATAAAAATGAAAATTGCCAAATTATTGAAACGAAAGCATTCTAGTAACCTATTCCAAAAGAATCTAAAGTAGGACCGGACGGACTATATAGGGTTCTTTGCCCAATTTTGTGCTACAGCGTGAGCGTAGCCTTTTATTTAGCCACCTTGGCAACTCACAAGCCGTTGCGTGAGAAACAAAGCATCAGGCGGTAGGCAAGGAACCCTATAAAGCCAGTCCCATCTTACTTTATTTGTTTTGGTACATGTAAGATCAATAAAGTTTTACGCGTTTGTATCTTTCAGTCATTTGGAATTAAAATATTTTTGGTGCTAAACCATGAAAACAGAAACAAGATTGTTTTGCAGTGCGAAATTCGCACTCTGTGAACCATAAAAAATTAATTGACCTTATAATTAATTAATTAATTAGCGTTTGTAATTTTCCTGGAATAATGAATAATTTTTACGTCAAAAAAGGGATTGCAAATGGGTGCAATAATTATGAAATTCCTCAGCTCCGAACAAAGTAAAACCATTGCATTGCATTCAGAATGCATACCTACCAATACAAAGAATCAAAACCAGATGATGCACACATGATGCGTTCCATATGAGTCAAAAAATGAGGGAAACTACCCATCAAAATATTTTCATTCTGTCTTACGGCACTTCTCATATTTGAAGCTGGAGAAATACATTTTTTATTTCTTCAACGTGCACTTCCTTTTGAAGTCAAAAAATTGATAAGCAATGACAATGACGATAATTGTAATTATTTGATTCCCGAGTGATTAATGATGGC
>JAHZMX010005917.1:0-28607 GCA_027743895.1 Seira musarum | reverse complement strand
TTCCCTGAATTGATTTTTGTACCTCAATGTCTATCTACATACAAACCAACACATTTTTACTGCCAACATACCATTGTAATAGCTCAATTGAAAGCTCTCGAGGCATTGCGCAAGATGGCTACTCCCATCGTTTTGAATCTTTTAAACTTTAAAGCCAAACGAGAGGGTTAAACTTTTTCATTGATATATTGTCGTACATGCTAGTCATTAAAACAGTATACGATTCCCTCTGCTGCGGCTAAAGGCAACACAATTTTTAAAAAAATTGTAGTAATCTTGTCCAATGCTTTAGGAGCTTTCGATTGAGCTATTACAATGGTATGTTGGCAGTAAAAATGTGTTGGTTTGTATGTAGATAGACATTGAGGTACAAAAATCAATTCAGGGAATGCTATTGACGGTTAGATGACACCGGATTCGTAATCTACGCTACGAAATACCCCAGGCTTGATATCTCACTTGTCGTAGTTCGCCTATCAGTTCATGAGCTTCCCTAGTAAGCCCCACATAATATAATTTCTGATGTGATGTGACGGTAGTAGTGAAATAGATGCCACATGCTCCTTCCTTTGAACTGCAGCCAAAAGCTTTCTTTGCTCTTTCGGGAAGCAACATAATAAATAGAATAGCATTATCCATTAGCATAATATAGTTAGCATTGACTTTTGCCTTTTTGATCTACCTATTTCAATTTTTCTAGACTCCTGTCTAAATTGCCACATGGTGCTGCTCTGTTTTTTTTTATGCTTCCTTTAGAATGATTTACAGACGACGAAACAATCATTATTCGAGTGGTCAAAGTTGAAACTGAAAGAAGAAAACATTAGAAGTTGAAGAGCAGGAAATGGGTGATATGACTTTCCATAAGTCATAAAAATCAGATCATACCAAATAGAACACTCGTGTGCTCATGTAAGCATTTAATTTGTCCTGTCTCGAGTCACTACTCGTTCGTACACGATTGTAAGTAGCTCGTTAATTTTAGTGAGACTGAAAGTCAAATAATCTGACTAGATCCTTAGAAGACGACGGGGCAAGGTATTAGAATTTGAAGAAAAAAAATGTTCAGAGATAAGGACGCAAAAGCTTTTGGTCCATGAACTTTGATATCGGAATGAGAAGTTCGTTTGACACTGAAAATTTTGTTATCCCTAATTTATGCTTGGGCATAGCAATAACAATTATGTGGGAGGAAAGGAAGTTATCAAAATTTCTAATGAATTGCCTATATCTTTTAAGTGCATTGGTGTTACTCAAAAAATATCGTACTGAAAGAAATCTTGGAAGTGCTGACGAGATCAGCTAGATATGTGCCTCTTTGGTAGAAATTCTTTTGTATTCATCGTTGCCCGTCAGAGACTTTGAAAGCATTTACTCAAGTCTAATAACCTGGTTATAACGGACATGCACATAAATACTCAATCAAGAAAATTTTATAGCCATTGTGATAATCGTGTCATATACTCACAGTATAAATGATCTGCAAATATTTTTCTATAAAATCATGGCCAATATGAAGATTGACACTCAAAATGATGAGAGATATGCCTTAATAATGTAGGTATATATTATAATATTGCAATAAGACTACAGCCATAAATAGAGATGAGCATATATTCGATATTCAAGACCATTATAGGAAGATTATACAGTGGTTTTTCTACTTGTCTTTATAATCTCAATGCTTACGAAACCCACTAGTCGATAAAATCTTAACAAAAGTGATGTGATTACGTTCAGTGTGAAGGAATTTTTAAGCTATTTGTATATTTTCCCATCAAATACCAAAGCGGACAAAATGTTTGAGCAATGAACTTATACTTTTATGCAATGGGTCGACTTTTTTTCTTTTCATCCGCATCCCATTTTTCTTATCGTTCATGCTCTTTGACAAAATATAATGAAGATGAAATCATTACCTTTTCATTTACATTTATAATACAATTTGGAAATCCTAGTTTGTAGCATAAACATTTAGAAACGTTCGTTTCGGTTGACTTTCGTTTATCGTCTTAATTTTAACAGAGATCTTATCTTTCGCTTACGTACATCACTGCAGTTGCTCGAATGAAATCAGGACATGTGCATTCTGAGCAGGAGCATACTCGCTGGTTTTATCGTTAATAATATTTGACGCTCCAATGACCTATCGGATGCAAATTTTGCAGCTACGGAATAAAGACTGCCCTGATTTCCATGAATAGGTAAGTACATCCTCACAAAAATCATGATATGGTCGTCATGCATCAAGCCAGTGATATGACTACCAACGTGCTTCTACTTTAATAGATTTCAGCAAGATAAACAAACGAAAATGCTATTAGGGAAGACATTTTACAATTATCAAGATGAAAATCAAATCAAGTTTACGTATGTCCAAATTTTCAGCTTGTGTGGATAGTATAACACACGTGCATAATGCAAGAGGACTTTACCAGAACCTCTTGACTATCGGAACTGTTTCAATGCAAAAAAAAAGTAAATGGCGAACTCTTGGAACATTCGCATATCTCGAAACTTTTGATAAAATAATTTCCAAAACATGTGCCACTCCAAAGTCCTGATTTATGTTTTCTAATTTAATGAATTTAATCAGTTCTATGGAGGACATACTTACACGTGCGCTTTCTAAAAAAACAAATATAAATAGAGTGCTTCATGCGCAACGGACAATGTAAAATCATGCATGGCGTCATAAGATAGATCAAGTCCAAGTTTTATTTTAAGATAGATCTTTCTCGAACAGAATGTGTGATTCATGCACCATAGCCACCACTCAAGTTCTTTGATGTTACCAAAGCTCGGGAATTTACACCTCATCTTCACGTACGACACAACTGTACGTGTTCACAATTACAGAAAATCTTGCCAAAACGTTATTATCAGGAGCCAAACGCAAAGAGTGTTGAGAAGTTGTGGAGGAATACCTTTTTCTCTTCATACTGCTCAGAAATTAGAACCTCTGGGGAAAGCATTACATTTTTTATAAAAAATCTTTCATGAATAGCCTTAATGCAGACACATGACATATATTTCTATATGCACAAAATTGAAACCTTTCAATTACTTGAAATAATATGCGTAAATTATTTGGTAAAATATGACTTACAGAGTTCTGAATCATGGGTTTGTAGCTTCATAAGCGGCCTCGCACTTTTTTCTACCATCGTTTAAAAATGTCCGAAGATTTGAGCGGCTACATTGTGAAAATCCAACTGAACCAAATAATGCCAAAAGTAAGACTTTTGACACGCGTTCATCTACGATTTTCCAGACAACGCCATTAAACCAAACTAAATCAGTGTTAGATGAACACGCATGTACGAGACATTCAATAAGGCACGAATCCATTTTAAAGTACTTAAAGTTTTCTTTCTTTCCTTTGGGAACAAGTGGAATATTTGTATTCGACAAATGAAATGCATGTAAAGGGTAAATCTACTCTAATTGGAGCACAGGACAATAATCGGTAAAGGTTGATGTCTTCATGTTTCTGCGACACTCTTTGGCATTGAAAGAATAAAATGATGATGTGAGGACTTCTTGAAAGTACATTCTACATCTTTTTTTTTGCTGTGTTTGTAAGTTAGCAAAAAAAAATCCTCAGTAATTGCTTTAAGTATTTTGCATGCTTCACTTATGACAAGCTTAAGATGTATTGACTCCAAGCCTCTTCTTTTCCATAATAATCGAGGTTACGTCTGAAAGCATCAAAATGACAATTATGTCGGTTTTTTTTATGTTGCAGCTGCATAGAGTGTAAGTGAAACGAATGATAAGGTTGCATACCAAATGTATGGGCGTGAATCAGTTTATACTTTGATATTTCTGGTACATGGAGGCAATATTTTCTGATCAAGCCATTAATGGTAGCCATGTTTCCGTCCTCTTGAAACTTACTTAAAACATTACATTAGTCATTACATTGTCTTCATTTCAAAAGTTCACGACTACGGTGAATCTTCTGAAGCGAGTTTGCTCTTAACTGCTACTGCTGCCTTTTCTATTGTGTTGTTGAAGAATAACTACAATTACTTCTACAAATTTCATGCAATCGAATAAAAATTTAGGAGGGAAGAAAAGCTGCAACCTTTGCATACTCCTGAAACCAGCTAACGCACAATCGGATAAAAAAGGGTGATAAGCGCATTTCATCATGAAGACGATTGAAACGGTAAGTAACTTAACGTTTATACTTAAACCGCATACCGTAGGTTTTTATTTGCCTTCTTTGTTGTATTATTGGTTTTGAGCTTTTCAAGTTTCCAGTCAATAGCAAATAAATATGCTAATTATTGTTTGGCTTTATTTTTTTTTACAGACTGTGATTCGAATCAACAGGTCTGCAAGGCGTCTCCGGACGGCACTCTTCCCATTGAACCTCTATTATGGGAACCCATTTGGCTACTCCAAACAGGATACTCTTTTGGACAACCAGTATCTCAAATCTTATGATGACGCGCTGCACGAAACTGACGAGGATTCATTCCAAAGGCAAAAGTCTATTAAAAACTACTCTCATAAGACTGAAAATGTTCAGCAAAGCCGACAAGGTGTCATTGGTCATTTAAAAAAGTGTTTCCGACTAAAGTGCAAACATTAATTGAAGTAAATGTGGTTAAATTAGCTACAAAGGCTAAATAAAGACGTCTCAGAATATAAAAAGTTGTGGTAATTGCGTTTGTTTTTATGTTCTAAGGCAAGTAAAATGTAAATTGTGAAAGTCAACAAATTTACTTACAACAAAACCCTGGTTGCAGTATCCCCAGGAAGCGCATGTCCATGTAGGTAGTATATTGGCGCACTGGAATGCGTAATCCTTTCTTTAGGCAATCATGAACTCTCAAGCAATGAGTACAAACTTATTCAAGAATTGAGGAAATAGGAGAGATAAAAAATATAATTACTTCAGATCATCTATGGTTATTGCGGCGAACATTTATCATCCACGTTGATTTATCACTTCCCTGGGCAGCATGATATAAAAAAGTTTATAATACCTAATACATATTATACATAATATCATCACGCGCTACTTCGCGTTTCATCATGATTTCCGTTTCCTTCTTAACGAACGGAATAGTAATGACCAAAGATTATTTTTATTGAATATTCCACTTGTAAACGTTTAGGTATTGTAGGTTTGCGAAGATTACCGCGTCAAAGCATCATAAAAATCCATTCTTTCATAAGTATCTCTGCTTAAAGACCCATTCAGTTATGACCTTTCATATCGTAAAACCAAAGCTGGCTTTTCCGGTGTACGACATTAATTAAAAATGGTACAATGAACAGAAAAAAAACGGGAAAAGTGCAGAAGACTGGAAATGCATAGAAATATCTGAACTAACAATATGACAAATTGAAGACTTTTCGTTTTGAAACAATTCGTTTATTTGCATTACAATTCGAAAATACAGCATGAATATAGACGAAAATATGAACTTTTTAACGCTTTTTAACTGGAACTTCATTTTCGTTCGAATATCTTTCTTCAACAGAATCAGAAATTAGAAATATGTAACTGTTTTTAAAGGGTTAACGAAGAATATAAATACAAACATGCACTCATTTATTGTTAGGAAAAATAATAAGTGTAATCATGGGTATCTAATGTAATTTGTACTTGTGTCGTTTAACTACCGATCAAAAAACAGGAAGCAATTTGAGGGTGTAGAGCATAAAGCGCATTTCATCGTTGTATGATTTGCATTCGCCTGTCATTCATATAAAATCGTAATAATAAGTATACAAGTATACTTAACCTCATCCTTCTTCTGAATTGAATTGTGAGCAATTAATCGTCGATAGGATTCTTGTATCGTAATTAAGATGGAAAATTCGATTCTATTTAGTTTCAAGCTTGAGAAATAAGAATACGGTCGGGTAAATACTTTCTTTAATTGTTCAATACAATGAAAACTCAAGACGCTGTGAAAGCACGCAAACTAGAGATAGAAGAAGATTGTACCTTCTTCTTCTCTCCTGGCCGATAACAAAAAATATTATTCCAATGCTATTGGATTTGATATCTATTGGAACTTTCCTATTCAGCCAAAATGTTTAAGACGTTGCAATCAGCTTACATAAGTATGTAGAAATTTTAAGACATTTAATTAAATGATATTAGTTGATTAAGTCTTAATTAGAGATATTAATTTATAACCCGAGAATAACACTATTTCGTCCAGGAAGGAATATTTTGCGAAGTTAGTCAAGCAAGCGCAAGGGGAATAGAGTTTAATTCTTTCAAACCAAGCACACCATCAAAACTCATTGTCAGTCATATTCTCATATTTCATTAACGGCATTCTTCGTATGTCTTTGTCTTCTGTATTTCCCAACGCTCGTCCTCATTTTTTTGTGTGTTTCTTTGATTCCTATGGCATATGTACTTGTGTATAAAATAATTATGAATCCGGTGTCATCTTCTTCCATAATAAGATTTGGGTCGAGTATGTCAGCTCACTTTTTCCGTGTTAAAAATGCATCTACACTTTTGTTGGGTACTATAGTTTAAATTTTTCTGAAATTTTTTTATTGCCAGTAATGCCCCTTGTATTATGTATGTACCTCAGAATTGAGCTGGCAAAGTTGCGTGTCCTTATCATTGTACCAAAAAAATTTGGTTTAGATCTTCCAGACCGGTAAACACGGTGCCAGTGTGAAAGTTTTTAAGCAGCTGAATTACCTCATTACCAGCTTAGCCTACATAATTCCTTTCCAACCAAAAGGTTTGTACAAAGTTAGGAATAGGTAACACATGATTACACTCATAGGCACCAATTACTACAACTGTAGTATAATATTATAGTTTTTATTTTTAGTATACTCATAAAGCTTTTAAGGAAAGAACCCTGTTTTATTTAATCAGAACTTGCTGGGAATGAAGAGGAAGCCTGATAGATCGATCATGATCGGCTAGCTGAACGAAAATACAAGAAAATTGGGAAACTTTGACCATGACTTTTTAAAAATGTTTAAAGTCACTCTCCAGTTGGGAGGCAGTCGGATGAACCTCGTTTAGTTTTGGCTGGGAAACTTTACTGGTATAATATGAGCTGGCTATAAATATAATGCATCCGAAACAGCACGCGACTCCTGCTTTGCATTTTCTTTTGTGTTAAAATGATAATATTCTTGTTTATTGGACTACTAGAAATTGCATATAAACGAGTGGTCCAATCCTGTCCAATGGTCTATAATTCAGACCTTTGAAATGCGAAAGAGAAATCCCCACAGTGAGTCTGAAAGCTGTTAAATAGTTTAAGTTCGTCCAATCTTATTCCTGAATAATACATAATGAATGTTAATTATTTGTATAAACACATGTGCAAAATGACTGGGCATGAGATAGGTTGCAGGTAAATATTCTATGGCCATAAATATGTCTATCAAAGCTATCGTTTATAATTAGTCTTGTAAACTTGTCACAGGCTTATGTCGTTGGTTCATTTAAATTAGAGTCATGCCTAACATATGCACAAAATCTGAACTGTAAAAGGACGAAATATACATCCACTTGGTTATGTAATTAATTACTGATAGGATCTTCCCTGTCCGGGGCCAAAATTTGGAAACCGATGCGCTGGCTGGCTACCTCTGCTTAATTCAGAGAAGGAGGAAGGTTTGTAAAAGTTGTAAATTTTGATTAGAATCTGCTGTGACCACGACACCGAAAGAAAATCGTGGAAAATGGGTGGGATGATAATAGTGTTAGCACGCCGAACTACTACGTAGATAATTTGTACGTGCATATTCGTTTCTTCCTGACACGCTACATGTAGGTACTTCCCAACACGCTATGTTTTTTTTTGTCTGAAATTGCTACAAAAACCTTTTCCAGTTCATCTCTACCAATTTGATACGTGGGAAATTAAACCTGATTGCATTACGTGTTCGTTTTGTCCGACTAAAACTTCAGAGTTTTCTTTCCTCGTTAGCATGCCATTTTATTTACTTATGGTTAGATGGAAAGTTTTTGAGTTTCATCCTTTGCTAATTCATTAGAAGAAAATTATACATTTTTTATCATCTATAATTACATGATACCACTCCGAAAATTCTCTATTCAGCAATATTAATGTTAGGTTTGGCCTGAATATTTTTTTAATAAAGCTTGTTCTGTACTTACTCCACTTAATGGTTAATGTAAGCAGAGAAATTTTTTTAGAAGCACGCATCATGTAAATCGATCCATCGTTTTAGTTTTTACCCTTCTCTCTTTCTCTCTCTTTCACTTTCTCACTTTCCACTTTTTCTTGTACATCTAATCTATATTTTTTTAGACTAAATGCTAATGCTGATATTTTCAACGCAATGCATAAAACATGTAATATGTGTTCCATTACAACTTGAGTTAAAGGAGGACGTGATATGGTCAATGTTGCTATATGTGACTGCTGATTAGCAAGGAAACGAAAGTAATGCAAAATGCGGTAGTCGTGAAAAGGAATCCATATGAGAACACCGAAACCAGTCGAAAAGACGGTCATATTTTTACTTGTCATTTTTTGCCGGCTCAGTGGCTTTCCAAAAGCTGGAGCAAAAAACCAGATTAGGATTAGACCATATACCTTTTTAATTTAAGTGTTACAACATAAACGCCTTCACATGTAACTTTTAGCAAATTTATAGAAAGCACTTAAATTCAGCCATTCTACAAAAAAAATAAATAAAGCGCGTGCTTGTCATGCTCTTTTTCTTAGTCTTAGTCATTTCCCGATTGAGCTCATTGGGCTGCTTCAGACAATATTTCAGTTCTCTTGAGTCAGAACCAAGTCACTTGACCAAAACTACTGGAATAATTGAAAGGTGTGGAAGTGAACTGAGCACATTTTTATCTCAGCGTTATAGTTTGTCGTCAAAAGCTTTTTGCTCGTACCAACACGTTTCCTTACATGAATTTAGTGCGGACAACAAACAAGAAAAATACATATTATTTTATGGTTGTTCGGCAAAGGGTCTGCCTTTAATCAGGAATCTTGTACATAAGCATAACTTTTCTCACTAACTAAGCATCATAATATTGTTTTGTTACCATTCCAGTCTTTTAAATGAGACCGGAATATGGAATGGCAGCCGCTGGACGCATTGTCTCGCTTTCGGCTCTTCCGTTTTGTGTCAAAATAATATGTTGGTTTGGAGGATGCTGCCGTCGACATTGTCGTCGTACTTTTCCTGAGTGAGTTGACTTGACTTCTTTCTCCATTGCACCACCACCTTTCATTCCAGGCAAAGTAATGTATTAGTAAAATCGTCTAATATGGAGTGATGTTATTGCTCCCATTATGATTTTCCTGGTTGTAGTAGTGGTGGTGATTTTAGGCCTCTTGGATTTTGACTATAATACGGTCATACTATCATCATCGTCATCCTGAGCACCCACTAACTGAGCTGAGTCAACACCACCGCAGCAATACCGTTTCACTTTGACGGATTTTTCATGGAAAATGGAGACTAAAATAGAAAGACAAAAAGCTTACTGCGAAAGCGCTCAGGCTTGGTCCGCATGCATGTAAAAAGTGAAACCTTAATGATTTTTTTCTTTTGCTGAAGAGAAAGAATAAAGTAAGCAGTGGTTGTTAGTCTATTTTCTTTCTCTTCCTTCATCTCTTCTCCCTCTGGCTTGACTTGGCTTCTTTATCTTCATGTGAAAAAAACGAACTGCAACACCAACATAGCTATATAGCAGTGGTAAGTAGAGGGAAAGGAAATCGAAGTAAAGACGAAAGAGCAGCATCAAAGAAATGCTCTAGTATTATCATCATCATCGTCGCCGTCATCATCAACATCACCACGACCGCCACCACCATCCTCTCTTTTTCTCAGGAAGAGAAAGAAAAGCTTGAAGGTTTTCTCTTCTGCCGTATCGTATTCCCATACAACGATAAAGAAGTGTTCATTGTCTGTGCATCTGTATAGGCTTATGTTCTAATACCATCATAATAGATTGCGGAGGAATATTGTACGTTGTAAGCAGGTTTCTCCTTTCTCCTTAAAATAGCGAGCAACATTTTTCTCTTCTTTCCAGTGAAATGTGCTGTGCTACTCGTCGTCTAGTTTCGTTCCATGAGATCCATGAGAGAGTGGACTGCTTTCGTCTCAATGAAGAAATGTGAATCGAAATATGTGCACATGAATCCATGAATCCAGTTTCATCCTTCTCTTCTCTCACTTTTCCTTGCGATATTTTTCTTCTCTTTTTTATTCCTTCACATGACTCTGTTTCAACATATTCTATCATTTCCTTTCTCTGATCTTCACCCCCTTTCTGCTTCTCTTTAAAAAAAAAACTCTTGTGTGATCGGAGGAATGAATTACTTTAATTTTGCAGAGTAACTCTAGTTGCGTAAGAGTAATTGAATAAATTCCATCCTGATTTTCTTTCTTCACAGAGCAAATAAACTTTTTTTTCAGTATTTAAGTGCAGAAGACGTCTACAGGATATACCAGTTTGTTGGCTAATAAAAAAACAATAAAGGCGTGATACAACAAAAAATTGTCATCCGTCACGAGAATAGGCGAATGAACGGCTTTGTTGTTTTTCCATATTAAATATTCAAAAGGCTCTTTGAAATTAGAGGGGAATTTCTTCAAAAGCCATTTCTTCCCTCTCTCCCACTGTCAATTTGTTTTTGCGTGATTCACTTTATCTTATTACTTTCTATACTATATGCTTCAGATTGGCATTGACATTCATTTTATGTAATCACATTTTCTCATCTTCTCTTTTTATTACTACGTTCTTCCGGGAATTGAATTGTTGGAATAGTGCAAGTTACGTAATGCAAAAGTGAAAGAGTGAGTGAACAAAAAAAAACCGGAGCACCAAGCACCAAAGCGACGGGAAATAAAAAGAAAATGTGAGATCTTCTTACGGAGCAGCACCGTAACGGTATATGTATTTTTTCGTTTACATTGTCTAGTCATTCATTCATAATAGCCTTGATAAGAAAAAAGCGCCCTGCCATTATTTTCATGTACATTATTAACATTTGGGGGTACTTATGCGTTTAAAAATAAGATACGATACAGAAGTGCATTTCATAAAAAGGGTTGATGTACCCAAGCCATAATTTCGTCAGTGAAGAAGAAGTCAATTTTTTCCATTGTGTGAACACCAGAAGGCACGCGACCACAGCGCGACAAACCGGCAGAGCAGATCGGACTATCAGAGAGAGTTAAAAAGAATAAACCATTGAAGGCATGAATAAATGAATAGCTGGAAGCACTTAATTCAACTATTACAGTCTTCCATGAAGAAAATCTTTCATCCATTATTTTTCCCACATCAAAACCAACACAACAATGACCTTTACCTACACATGAGGTCGAATGACCAGGCGTACGTCAAAGTCAAAGTCACTATGATGACAAGAAAATAACGAGTATGAATATGAATGTCGATGTGAATGAGTTAGACAGAGCTCCATGTAATAATAATCCAATTCTTTGATCTCTCATCCCTTCCTTCTTATAAATATTCTGCGACATCATCATATATGCAAGGCAAGCCACATCTGCAAATATAACTAACAGGCTTCGCTTTGACTTTCTACATCAAAGAAAAAGGAGATTTTTTTCTTCATTCTGGAAAGAAGTTTATCTGGATTTGACTATGAGATGGTGTGCAGGTAACTGCCTCTGTCGATTCCTTCATCGACACGTCCCGGCACTCACAGTGGCCTTACTTTTTATTCTATGTGCCAATCAAGTGATTCATTATGGGAGTAGCAGCAGGAACGGCAAGGGCTCTCCTGTATGCTATCAGATTGTTTCCCCCTTCGCCGGCTCCCCGCTAGCACAACAACAGCTTCACCAGAAACACCAGGATCTTCATCACTTGTATCATGAACAGCTACATCGCCAACTTTTGAATCACCACAGACGCATAAATACGAACACGAATAGTTTAAACGTTAACGGTAGTTTTTATAACGGAAGCATTTCTACGTACTACAGTTATGTACCACCGGATATTCCATGGTCTCAGGCGAGATATGACAATCGTCGAATGGTAAGGTCATTTCATTCTTTTTCAAATCCATAATAATAATTGCCTTGCTCCACTTGTCATTTCATTCATGTTTCCTATTCAAATGGAAATAGTCATTTTGTGTTGGAATGACATGGAAATAAACCAAGTAAACAAGAACACGCAATCCCGAATCCATTAAACGTAGGAAAAACTCACTTAATGGCTTTTCCAACACTTTTAGCATGACTTCACTGAAACAGCACGCTTGTCTCACAGAATTGTGTTGCTTATTGCTTTTCCCAAAGTCAAAGAGATTTTCATTATGCATTTTGATTCTTTGTTTGCCGATAATGGAAAGGGTTTCTTTGTTTGCTTTCTTTTTCCATTTCATAGCACGACAACCAACAAACCAACCTTCATTGTCATTCTTTTATTTGAGATCAAATGGTATAAGCGCATGATTCATGGAATCTTAATAGGATTTCATTCATTCAACTATTTTCTTTAATGCGACCATTACATTGGGGTAGAAAATTTTTGGAATTCCGAAATTGTTTCTCTGCAAAAACGCGCCTCTATTTCATTCAACAATTTACTTTGTCTTTTTTTTTCAAATTGTCATTTTTATTTAAAATTTTACTCGAGCAAACTAGCAAATGTTATCCAAATTATAAGGTGTAAGGTAGCATATCCATTGGGTTTGAAAACAAGTTCAATTCAATTTGAACATTTCCATTTTGACTAAAATTACGCTCACCGTACAACCCAAGTAGCTATATTTGGGAAAGAATGGATACGATGGGTTTTGATGAGTCTTTTTAATGGACTCTGGGGAACTTTTGACCTTTCCCGTTTTCAATCTTCAACAAATACTAACATAGCACGTCATTCGTTTCATTGACAGGATGAAAGCGCTTTTTCGATTGTAAATGTGCTACTGCTGGGCTGCGGTACAACTGTTAAAACACGAATTTATGTCTATAATTATGGATATTGCTTTCTACATCAATGATGATGATCATGATCGCCATCATGGATTTTGGTAGAAGAAAACAGATGAATGACTGTGATAACACCAACGTTTTCTCTAAATAGACATGGGAGAAGTAGTGTAGAGCTTATCTCAACTTTCATCACCATCCCCATCTTCATTTTCAGCAAGAAACCCGCTGACATATGATATAAACGAGTTTGAATGCGGGTAGGATTGATTACGTGCCCGCAAAAAGTAGCTGTTTCTTCATTTTTTACATCTCATCAAATTTCCTCTCTTACGAAGAAAATGTAGCGCTACTCTTATTTTACTTTGATATATACATAAGTAGGGACATAAAATGTGTACGAAAATGGATACGAATACGTTCGCTTAAACTGCCAATTCTCAAGTTGTCGAATTTGCTTTTTTACGTGCTCGGAATCAATACTGCAACCATAGTCATGCGAGTGAACGTTTTTTTATGGGAGGCAGAGAGGGTTTGGAATTTGGACACTCATCCTAAGTCAGTCACTAATTTTTTTTTGCAGAATGACAGAAAAGGAAAGAGTTTGGTTTAGGGAAGTGCACAAAGCATCCTATCTTTTCGTCTTTTCGCCAACATGCCCAATCTTCGTATCTGATTTATTTTGCTAATTTGCTTATGTTTTTTCAACAGAAACGATTTATTTGAAAAGATTCAAGAAGTGAGCAGATAATGGTTTAATGGATAATGGATGGAATAGAATGAAATGATGAATGCTTGGGAGCAATAATAATGATGATATGATGATCATTCGTTTAATTTCCAGCTCAAAATTTATGAATGGGTATGGCCAGGCCAGTTGTGGGAGGACCTGATGGACAGGTTTGATGTCTGCCTTGCAACACAGGTAAAGATTTAAAGTGCCCTTTCAGTTTTCCCTTTTGTAATATTCTCTTGAATATTTTCATGAGATGATGAAGTACGAAGATTAAGATGATGAATACAAAGGAATAATGACTTCTGTACAATGGATGGCGTGTTTCTTCATTCCATCATTATGCCCATATTTAAAAATTACATTTGCTTATTGAATAGGGTTCGATAGATAGGATATCTTCAATTGGCGAAGTCTCAGAGAAATGGCTGGGTCCGATTTCTCTCGCCGTTTATGTCGCACATCCTGAAGAGCTCAATGTTCTCCACCTATTTGTAGCGTACATGAAGAAATGTAGCGCCTTGTTCAATCAGACTGTCTCCATTCATTTGGCTGTGCCCGCGAGGTTCACCTCCATTCATAACAATGTGACCACGTCATCATCCCCAATCTTCGACTTTAGTGACTACGAGGACTTTCCGTGTGGGCAACCTCACCAGTTTATCGCGCTTGTCATAAAAAACGTGCTCCCGGATGGAATTGATAAGAGTGGGCTCTACCCACAGAACCACATGAGAAATATTGCAAGAAAAGTTCGTCCTCTCAACTTAACACAAATTAATTTTTGTTATTATTGTTGTTATGACCCATGCAGATTTTTGCATTCTTTTTGCCAAAAACAAAAATATCATTTGAGAAAAGCGGGGAAACCCTTATTAAATTATTTTAGACTTGTGGTACCGCATGGGTCTTCATGACAGATGTTGACATCATCCCGAGGCCAAATTCATCTTTCTTACTGCAGGAATTTTACGAAACACCCGAGGCAAAATGCTCCAAGTATGTCACAGCATTCACGTCATATACTATGCATATATTTTATTTCATTTTTAAAATGTCGAGATTAAGCACTACTTATGTATATACAATATACTTATATTTTACCAAATATTTTTAATTTCATAAAAAAAATCGTATGCTAAAAACGTCGAAAGATTATGACTCGATTTTCTGTCCAGATAAGCACGATATTTAATGCAGTTCATTTGTTACTTCGTTTTATTACAATTTCGTAGATTGTAATCTATATCGGAGCAACAAATGACATTGTTTTTATATCAAAAAAGAATTTTTTTCTAGAGTCTTTTAAAAGCATTACGAAGAAGAAGAACCCAAAGCTTCAGGTTCAGTTACTTACTTTGATGCTCAAAACCATTTTGTGCTAAGAGCTCTGCCAAAGATACTGGTTATAGCTGGAGTGATGATGAGATGAGAAAAGACGTAAAAAAGTGCTCGATTCTCTTCTTTTCTCTTGCAATGATATATGCGTCTTTTTGTCATTTTTGGAAACAAAAGATGTGCATTTGTGATACCGGTGTTCGAGTTGGAGAAATCGGTGCCCTACCCTGAGACGAAAAGACAGCTGATTAAGTATGCAAACAGGGGCTTGGCTCGACAATTCCATCTGAAGATATACCGATATGGGCATTGGGCTACTAATTATTCACTGTACGTATGACTTGTTGAACGAATATATAATAAATATTATGCTTGCTAAAAAAGAACGAACAAATGCTTCTTTTAAAACACATAATGCATATTTATCTTAATTTTTGACGCTCTTGCTTTTTTGCTTTGATGGATTGAAATTATTTCAATTTTTAAGAAAGTTTGTGAGTTCTCAAAAAATGCGTTTAGCGCCGCCCTTGCCTAAGCATTTAGTAAAAAATCAATGCGCAGATTTTTACATTAAAATTTAATCGTATTTGATGAGTTTCCTTACATACTAATTGAGAATTTGTATTGCCATCTAAAGTTTTGTAGATTTGTATGAAAACATATTAAATTAAAAAAAAAATCAAACTCATTCCATTCTATTAATCTATGCAAAATATATTTTTATACATATTCTCGTAATTTTTTAGAAATCAGAGGAATATTATCTCATTAGTAAAGACGAGAAATATATTAAGCAGATCCTTGCCGTAAGATTACGGCGCCATAAGAACTGTCTTTTTCAGGTTACGAGAGAACATATAATATTTTGCATGGAATATTTGTATGCGTCGTCTTATGTTAGTGTTGCTATTATTTCAGCTTTTTCGTATAATTATAGCGTAGCTGAGCTTTTCCAGCGAGTGTCGATTTTACCTTGTCCGTATGTCTGTGCAGACAACAGCTTTAACACCCTATGAGACTTAAAGGGCATTAATTGAAACTATTAGACAATTGGGCACACTTTCGTCTGTTTTTAAAAGCAATATCCTTAGTCTTCAGCTCCATCGCTATAGCCGCTGAACAGCTTTGTTCAACTATTTGTACTGACACGCATGTACATAACTTCTCCCGAGCAAAATGAAAAAGGTTGGGTGGAGACTCACAGTTATCTTGCTTAATTTCATTTTCTTCTTCTTCTTTTTGTTCAGGAATGAGATGTTGATAAGCAGGATAAGATTGAATGTAAAAAAGCTTTTTCAAAGGATAAGATGATGAGTCGCCCATTTCCCATGCACGAATGCACCTATTTTTTCAATGAAATTGTGCGATTATTTTTGGTTTGTCCATCTTTTATGCCAACTCTATTTTACATAATTTTAGAATATTTTTTGTACAATGGATTGGGAAGAGGAGAAGTCAAATATATATGATTATGATGGTAATAAAAAAGCGTCTCTCTCTCTCCCTTTTTTTCAAATTGTAGCTGGCAAACCTCAAACGTGGAAGAGGAGCCAGTGAAGGTTTCCCATAGCGTGGGTGGCAGAATGAATCACTACGAACCATTTTACATTAGCTCAGACGAGATTCCAGCGCATGAAGAAAGATTCGTCGGATATGGTTTCACGAGAAGCTCACAAGTAAGAAAATGAAATGATCTTTTTTCGTCCAAAAACCATTCATTTATTATCCGATAATCATGAGGCATGGCACTAATTGTGAGCAATTTAAGCTTAAGATCAATTGACCGTGTGGATCTTGCATACCTTATTTGCCACTTTGCTACGTGCCTAATTTACGTAAACCTCAAAATGTTTCGATTTATGATCTCGAACTCGAAAGAAAGAAAAAAATATTTTGTTTGACACGAAGGAAAAAACCGTATCTAAATTGGGAGTAGGAATTATAATATGATGAGGCTTTACCTATGTCTGTAATCGAATGTGCTGTCTGTGTGCACCATAAGATTAATGTGGGAAATTCTGTATCTTCATTCTACATTGAATTACATTGTATTGGAGGGAAAGCGTGAAATATTTTTGTATGCACTCACCCAACTACAACAACAACGAACGAAACGAAAGGAAACAGGTGAATGTTGTTTTGTTGTGGTAGTAAATGGTCGTCAGAACGTAGGTCGGTTTTTTGAGCAGTGACACCCAAAAAATAACATACTAGCGCTACACCAATAACAACCACCGCCTTTGGATGATGGATGATGATGAGAGGGCTTTTGGGAAAATGATGTCATTAAATAATTTATTGCCATTGTTGAAGCAATTACCATTATTATTATTTAAATTTATTACATTTTTTTACGCGTATACATGCACATAAATACGACATATATTTTGGGGGTGTTGTGTAGGTACTGGAAGCTCGAATCTCAGGTTGGAAGTTTTTCGTGCTCACGCCTATTTTCGCCATTCATTGGGGACTACAAACTCCACAAACGATTCGGTCCGCTCCTCTCCCGATACCGCTTCAGGTGCTAAAGATTAAACAGAAGGACTTTTCCCGTGGTGCCAACTCGCGTCGTATGCAGAACTCAAGGAATCATATAATCTATACGGATTTCGTTTCAGAGGTTTGAGTTTTTTTTTTTAAATTTTGGCCAGTATCATGACATTTACGGACATTATGGAACTAACAAACGCGACGAGTTAAGTTGTTCATTTGAGTATTTCGTATATTTTTTTGTATCTCATGTGTTCTAGCTTGTGGCCAGGTACAATATTTCAATGTCTCGAAAGAAGAACCAGAGAAGGTCGGCACCGGCCAGGATCAAGTCACCCAATTTGGTTTTCAACTAGTTTCATTTCATCATCAAGACAAAAGGATGATCTCTGCATGGTAATTTTCGTGTATTACAAGAACATAACTTTGACTATGGATACGCATGAGACCAGACGAAGATACATAGTGAAAAGAAACGCACATCACATTATCATCATGATTTTTTGAAGGAATCTCCTCTAGTAATATCTTGTGAATAATGATCTCATTGAAGTAATAAAGAATTATATATTAATTTCAATCCTTCGTACCAGTGTTATGCAACAACAATGATCATACATACCGAGCAACAAACCTCTACTTATTCATGACTTTTATTATATAATATGAAGTCGTAATAATTAAAAAAAATGTCCACAGTGAATAATTCTTTTGTTTTGAAGTTTTAAACACTGTAAAACATTTTTTTTCAAACACAGATATACTAACATAGTGGTACACAGAACAAAACAAGTCTGATTCTGAACGCCCGTAATGAAAAAAAAACATTTTGTAAAAAATCAGAGATCAATTTTGAAACATGAAAAGGGTTTCGTAGCCTGTCTTAGTATTCCCTTATTCTTCAAACGATAAATATTGTCCAGCATTTCCTTTTACAAAACAAGGAATCAAGACTTGAATACAATACGTGAAAATGCTCCCATAGTAGTAATTTTCAGAATATTCTGAAGAAGTTTCAAATTAATTTCATAATCAAAAATACTCCTTCCTGTAACTAAAATCAAAAGAGTCAGATGTACGTAGACATTTTACTATCCGCAAGTTTAAATGATGAGTAAATCAATAGTGAGAAATGACATGACTGGATTTAAATATTTTACCAAAATTGAACAAACATTTAGATATTTAAATTTAATTGTAAAATGTCTCCTCGCTAGAAAGACGAAGCAAAAACCTAATACAAGTATTAGACACCTTAGATGCTTAAAACAATACAAATTGAGAATTTGTATTTTCAAAGGAGTTTATTTAACAGTAATGAGCTAATGATGACAAAATACGATAGAAAAAATATACATAAGATATTACAAAGAAATATTTGTCGATGAATAAACTAATGTTGTAAAAAAATGCCGATTTAGAGATCTTAAAAAAGGACGTGATTATACAAGCAAATTTTAAAATAGATGTATGACTTAATTTCAATATTGATATACGTACGACAGACAGAACACATTTATGCAAATCGTCACTAAAAAAATGACATGATTGTAAAGCTTTACTCGTTAGATGTAAAATTACTGTTTAAAATAGCAAAGTTATAATGATGAAGGCGATACCTGAGACATTGTCAAACCTAGATATACGTATTAATCATTTTATCATTCATAAAGTGAAAATGTTGATGTATGATAATTTCATAATGATATAATAATGAATGACTTGATACTTAAAAAACCGCATGACATATTACTGTGTGATTTTATTTCGTTTGACTAAAATGAATAAAAAGGAGAATTGTTTGCATTAAAAAAAAATCTTCCCCGATGTGATTTGGTCTGAACTGTTCGCCTCGATTAGGATTTACATAAGCAGTTAACTTAATCAAAGACAGGTGAAGTCAAGCTAAGCCATTTGGGGACTCCAACAAGTCTTTGCTGATGCGTCGAATTGATCCGTATAAACTGAAAGGTGTGAAAAATTAATAGGAAGCCTTGTCCGTCAGTAAGTACGCCTGCACAGTACATTTTGGCATTCTCTGAGCATGCTTAACTTTGGTTTCTTGTTTAAGCGACAAAGTTATTCACTTTTTTGCATAAAAGGCCAACGAAAAATATGTCGCAAGAAATATTGACAACACTACCGAAGGCTGCATGTGCGTTACTTTTAAGGGGTACTTTTTTCACCTGATTAATCAAGCAGGACTCTCGGGCGGTTTCATTCTATCATGATTTGAACATGTAAGGTACCCAGACTAAACATGATCATTTATTTTTTTGCATCAATGAAGATCCCATTTTTTAAGAAAAAAAATCACTGAACTCTGCACTTAGAATCGATTCAGTCTCTGTGATCTTCAGAATAAAAATATTTGGTGTTTAATGACATCTTTTCATGCAAAATTTCAAAATAGTACTTACTTAAGTTTATTTAATCGTGCTCTATTTTTTTATCTTGCCACCACAAGCACTGCATTTTTTCCGTGTGCCTAGCGAAATCAAACTTAAAGTACTGGAAGAGCTGTGTAGGATATGATTCATCATGGTTATCATCATTATGCAATCTTGCGTTATCTTACTCATCATAATCATCATCACCCTCACCACGAGTGAAGAGATTTTTTTTTAAATAGGTAAGTATTGCCGTTGCGTTGCGTTCGGGAGCCTTTCATTGCATTCTCTATCATCGTCACTCATCCATGTAATTTATTGTGGCTAAAATAACGTCGATTGTATGTCTTCATTCGATTCTCGGAGTAGCTTGAGTAGATTGAAAATGCTTCTGCGTTCCATTATGTACTCACTTCCAATCTACAGCTGAATTATATGAATGAAACTGCATTTCCTCGGGAACATGATTCATAAAGCGCACAGAGTTTTCAGAGATTTTTAATGGCTACCTTGCACACCTTAAACACAGTCTTAAGATTCCTGTTTGCTTTAAGTCTTGCTGTGATTATCTAAATGTAGAAAACAAGATTGGAATATTTTTTTTCGCAAAAAGTACTGAGTTTTTGACGACCCGTCTATTACATCAGAGTCATCTCACAAAGTTAGTGAAAAGCGAAGCGTATAAAATGAGCCGTTTCTCGACGTCATTTCCCATTGACTCAATAACCCAGATTCTTTTGGTAATGAGCTATGGGTCCATTTATCGTGAGACATGAAAAAAACGATGTTTCTCTAAATGAAATATTACAGGATTCTGGAATGTAACATAATTCAAAGCTTAACATGAAAATTAAAAAGAAGACGACGATGACCTCAAATTTAAACGAAGGAGGTACAGGTTCACAGTTTAAATTCTTTGCATAATCTTGAATAAACCATCCATATCTTATTTTTACCTTATGGTCACGTTATGAACCATTTTAAATTTCAACCTTAGAAATGGTCATCCGAACTTTTGTATGATATGGTGGCTTGATGTAAGTAAAAGGTAGCAGGTGTCATTCTCATTTCTCATTGCAATGCTGACATTTTTATTACGAATATTGCAAAACGCTGAGTAAAACTTGGAGAATGAAATTGCAATTTTTTGGGTGTTAGACCAAAAAAGGTTTTGTGCCAATTCTTTCATTCTCTGACGTGCCACCGTTGTTCATTTGTATCGTGCAGACACCTTCCCTTTTCACACTTTTGTAATATGACAAGATTGTATGAATCTGTTGCAGTCGATTGGCAGGAGGACGAGATGAAAAGTTTAATTTTAGGGAAAACTTTTTTCAGCATCTCAATTTTGAGAACAATGAAAAAGGTTCTGTAACGCTGCATCAAATGACTTTTTAATACTTTGACATAGATACTCATGATACATAACGCTTTATTACATCACAATAAATGCTCTGCTCATCACCATGAGCGTCTTCATTTAATTTACTCTATTATTTTGACTACCAAAAATCAAAACCCAAACCTGTGTAGATTATGCTTGCGTTGTACTATATTTTTTTCAGATCCAGATCACCACCATGATCATTATGATTCGCAGAGAGGCGCAGGACAAACACTTTTCCAAAATTATAAATTATAAATTGCAAAACGCTTTCTGAAAATCTGAGACTTTTCCTAGCGTCTGTCAACATTTTTTTAAATAGAAGAAGCAACCAAATCCAAATGGGATGCATAACACTATTATTATTATGCAACAGAGTGAGGGCGGCAGAGTGTTACCAGAAACCACACGTCATACTTGTTTCTGCAGATACAGACAGACAGGGAAAATCCTACTTTCATTCAGTCATTTGAAACTTTGTTATTGTTGTTTTACTACCATCCGATTTTCAATGGTTTTCGTTCGGCACATAATCAATTCAAAAAAATGCTTCCTCTCCACATTTCCATCATTTCATAAGTCTCCGTACAAATTCATTTTTGTTACAAAGAGAAAACGAATGAGCTTAGTTATAAAAAAACTGTTTTGAGGCGGCTTTGTACTGAGAATCAAGGAAGGATCGAAAAACCCCAATCAGTAGACCCATCACTTGAGCATCATGATCAAATGCAGCAATCATCATCGTCATCATGACTCCAAAGCATGAAAACGTATGTATGACCAACGAACGACGCGACACGGAGATGATGATAAGTACCTACACGAGGAGCACAGTGACAACCTCAGTAAATTTGTTGAAACCGATATTTTTAAATAAAAGAAAATCCAATTGATATTCATTCCCGTTTGTTCTTCTTCATCTTTAAGAAGGGCGTAAAATGCCGTGAAAACCCAATTACTACAAAGTCTGATACAATGTAAGACTTCTTTATGGTTGAGCTCCAAAAGTACGCAAAAAGACAGAAGCTTGCAGCTTGCAACAAAGTTTGACAGCGATGAGGGACGTTGACGATGATAATAACGATGTTGCACCAGTATTTTCTCGAATTAGGCAACACCATCAATAATGTTATTATGTTAAAAAGCGATAATGCATGAGCACGATTATATGCGACGTTTTTTTTTTTTTTGTAAAAAAGGTATGAGCACGTACCAAAATAGGGATTTATTTCAATGATTGGGACAAAAATGATGACGAAGATGACGTAGTTTTTTTCTCAACAATGCAATACGATATCGGTTGCATTATTTTTTTTTCGTTTTATTACAAAAAATGAGATAATAGAGAGGATGATATAATACAATGGGGATTGGAAGAAGGCTCATTCTATAAAAAAAAATGTTTGGTTAAAACAAGGAAGGGATCATGTAAGGATTCCTACTTCATGTGATATGATATTGGGGGATGATGATCAGGTCGCGTTTTTTACAAATTCAAGATGACATGGTTTTTACGCTCAAGCTAGTTTTTTCTTCCTGGGGTGCTCATGCTAAAAAAATTGTTGGGAGGTGGAGGGAACATTCCAAAAAGTATAAAAAGAGGGGGAAAGTGTCGACAAGTTACTTAGATCAGTCCTCTCTGCTACGCAGAAAGGATCAGTTTGAAAAAAGAAGGATTTATTTATGATTACAGTGCAAATGGTAGTTTTGGATAATTTAGGGTAAAATAGGATTCCAAGGTGGTGTGGTGGAGAGTCTTTTAGTCAAGTGCCTTTTTTATTAAGATCCTAAGAGGATTTTCCAAAGTTGTGGGGCATATTAGGATTATGCCCAAGATCAAAATGAGAAGGCTAAATTGGGAGATGGTGGTATTGTTGTCGGTGTCATGTTCTATTGTACTAATAGCCAAAGTGAATACGCAAGAATATGGAGGTGGTGGTGTTTCATACGCAAGGGGTAGATCGCCTGGACCCACTCCATTAGGTGAAAATATTGCTAGCAGTTACCTGTCACATGTACCAACCTCAGCAGTGCCACCTGGAGAAGGTGATGGTGGCGAAAATAGGATAGGAGAATCTGCACCTTCGGTGCCACCTGAGGTGGCATCCGCATCTGATGCGTCTGCCTCGCCGCCAGAGACTGCAGACCAGGATTCAGACGAAGAAGGATATCATGATGATGGCGGTCATCACGGAGGAGATCATGGTGGTGATCACGGAGGCGATCATGGTGGGGATCACGGAGGTGATCATGGTGGTGATCATAGTGGTGGTTACCATCATCATGAAGATGGCGAAGGGGACGAAAGCGGTGATGGAGGACATGGAGGGCATGGAGGCTACCACAATGAGCAATCAGGAGGTGATGATGATGAGTCTGATGGAGGTGGAGAAGAGAGCGATGATGGTGGAGAGAGTGATGACGATGACTCTGATCATTATGAAGATCAGGACGTTGCTCAAGAAACAAATCCTCAGCCTCAATATGCTCTTCCTCCTGGACAACTCGTTGCTGCTGGATCATCTCCAGCATCGACAGTCCAGTCAATCGACTCTTTTCTCAACTTCTCGAATGCCATTTCTGGTCTCACCCATTCAAATCTCACCGTACCCGATCACAACGCAAGTGAGTCAAACATTTTAACGAGGACTGCAAATGGCGACTTAGAGACAGCTGCTACGGGATATGGCGGAGGACATGGCCACGGGTAACTCCCACAAATTACTTTGTACGACTAAAATGGATCACAAAGTTAAATGGTTAACTGTTCTGTGCAATCTGGATTTAAACAGCTATTCGAAGGGCGGAAAGCATTACCAAGGACATCATGGCTCTCAAGGCCACAAGAAAAAGAAGGGACATCATAGTTACCAAGGCTATAAGAAGGGTCACAGGGGTCATCATAACAGAGATCAGCACAAAAGTCACTATGGTTCCAGTGGTGGTGCGTCTAAGGGTGGCAAGGTAAAATGACAGATGGAAGAATAAATTTTGTCGTAATCTTTGCCAGACATCTATTCAGGAAGTTGGAGCTTGCTCAATAATTGCAAATATAGAAAATGTAGTATAATTTTAAACGGTTGCATTATATGATTTTGCTAATTCGTTGATATGTATTTTTTGCAATGTTATTACAATCTGAAACAATATAGCAAGGAGGATCGCATTATGGTGGAAAATCGCACGGTGAGTCTGCTATCAAATAAGAATAAAAACGATTCATTCGTGTATAGCCAAAAATGAACGAGATAAAGCGATATCCATATTATTTGTGTTATTCCGTTTCTGTGACTCTCTAACTCTCTGTTTGAAAGTTGGGACAGTCCTTGTAAGGAGAAAATATAAATTTATCCACCTATCCAAATAGAGTTTTAAGACTCGTTGACTATGATTAATAGGCTCAAGAGGGTCCAAACACGCCAAATATGGGAAAAAAGGACACCACAGGAAAGGTCATTCCACCAAAGGATACCATAACACCTACCATAAGGTACATTTTTATATTTCTCTAATCAAGTTAGATTTTGACAATTCCTAACATTTAGACCATTCTAACTTTCCATATCCTTCATGTACTGTTTCATGCGTAATTTATTAGGCGTCCGTTTAGCATTTCCCTCGCAAACTTTTTTCATGCAATGCTTTGTCCTGTTCAATTCATTTTTTGCGTCTTTTAAGAAATGACAAACTATAACAATTATAGACCGATGACTTCCGTTAACTGTTATTTGTTTTATGCGACAGGACGAGTACAGCAAACAGAAGAAGTTCTATGACGACTACCACTCAGGAGGGCATCATGCAAAACACGGGCATTACGGAAATCACCATGAAAATCATGGGGGGAAGAAATATCACGGTAAAGAGCTTTGCTCAAAACATGACATCCTTACTTACGATGACAATGTTGGTTGATTTCAATTACAAATTTCTCGTTTCTTTCATTTGTAGGAAAGCACCACCAAGGTAATTTTCGGCTAAATGGACCTTTAAATTTATTTGTCCGAAATATATTTAATTCTATTGGTTAACTTTAATAGGTCACTGGAAGGAAAACCACCATGGTCGTTATGGAAACCACAAGAAGGTAAAATTTGATTTGTATAAAAAGGGAAAAATGAAGGAAATGAATAACAAATGTATACATTTTCCGCTCTATTTCCTCCTAAATTCAATAGGGCCATTACGACGACAAGCATCAAGGTCACAAGGGCCAGCATGGACAGCACGTAAGTTTTGTCTCAAGTCCAAGGAGTTTCATTCAGTGGTGCAGGTATAGTATAAATAATAACATTTTTCCTGATGATGAAACAGGGAAGTCATGGGCACTACTCCCATTATGGTCAACAAGGGGGTCATCATCAAAAGAAGCATTACGGAGGGAAACATGGTGGTCATGGAGGAGGGGGTAGGTCTTCTAAATGAAAGATTAGGTTGAATAGATCTTAACAGAATCAAATAGAAATCCAATGGAAATAGTTTACAATGCTTTATTATCCCACATACTTCTTACTTGCATGATATCAATTTTTGCACATCCATTTTTTTCTGCGTTACCACACCGACTTTATTTTTTCCAATATCCGATTTTTTATCAGGATACGGTGGCGGTCACAAGGGTTACGGAGGTGG
This sequence comes from Seira musarum, assembly GCA_027743895.1. NCBI lineage: Eukaryota > Metazoa > Arthropoda > Collembola > Entomobryomorpha > Entomobryidae > Seira > Seira musarum. The sequence continues at coordinate 2,716 of JAHZMX010005917.1, read as the reverse complement.
GGGCGGAGGATACGGCGGAGGTTGACCTTTACTATTAAATAATAATAATAATTGCATGAATTTTTTATCTCCGTTTTTGTTTCTTCAGTCATGCTTTTTTTTTGACAAAATATCCACCATTTCTGAGATTTTAAACTGCATGTTTTTTTTAAAAAAAGATGCAAAAGAAAAATTCACATAGATATTGAAATGCTGACTTTTTCTCTTGTTAACGTTGCCTGACAAAACTATTAAAGGCGGCCACGGAAATTATGGAGGTGGTGGCTACGGAGGTGAGTGACTCATTTCATGACGGCGGAATGAAATGGATTACTTTTCATCTGCCATCAGTGATGTTCACTTCTTATGTAAATAACGTACATAAGGAAAAAAGTGTGGTTGGCTTTTTAAAAAGTTGAATGGTTTAACTAACCGCTGGGATGCAGCTCTTTACATATTTTACTAATGATGACAAGAAGAGAAAGGCATCATGAAACATTTTTTTATGCCTGACTTTGCAATTTGCTCACGGCTTGTCCCTTTCTAGTTGGTGGTGTTGTGTGCCTAACACTACGCAATGCACTCCAGTTTTTTTTGTGGGGAAAGAGCAAGAAGACGTTTGCTTTCTATTTTAAACAGTTCTGAACATTTAAACCCCACGCATACTCCTGTCGGTTGCTGTACTTTGTAGATTATTGATGGGGCAATAAGCGACAAGCAATTAGAGGGCTTTTGCTTGCCTACGTTATGATAAATTCTTGTATTTCCTTAGGACACAAAGGATATGGACATGGAGGTGGTCACAAAGGTTTGTGCATGACATTTGCTTTTTGAGACTGTAACGTGATTAATCACGCTTAAAATTTTTGCAAGTAACATTTTAATTTAGTGGAGCGGGATTGGTTTAATAAGTTGGTTATGATATAATAACAATTTCAATGAGTCTCTAGATAATTCTAACAAAATGAGATGAAAATATGGATAATTTTTAAATATTAGGGTATGGAGGTGGTGGTGGCGGTGGTGGTGGCTATGGTTACCATTAGACAGACTACATGCCCAACCAGGTGTCAATTCTAAGCAAAGGATAAACCATGAGGATGCGATGACAACGACAGAACTCAACATTTTCAACATAATCCTTCTTGCGAGTTGTACCAGGATGCTAATTACAGTCGACAAAGATGGAGTCACTTAATCCAAAATGCAACAAATCATATATAAGATAATACGATATATTTTTGCACGCAATATTTTCCACCAAAAAAAACCTACCTACCATATAACTACCTTATTCACGTGAACTTAGACAATGCTTTTTTATGCAAGTAAATACTTAAACTTAAAGATTAAATGTGTTTTCAAGGGAAACCCAATGTTGTCTGTGTGCGTGTAATGTCATTTTGCAGTTAAAATTACGTTCAGTCTTTTATTTTGTTATGATTGTTACATTAATCCAAGTATTAAAACTTTAATTTGATTACTTCACTAATTTAAAAAGACGCATTGAAAATCATAGCAAAACAAAATTACAATATCCCTTCCTCTTTTCCAACGTCGTTTTAAAACAAACATCTTGTACTGTAACATCGTTATATTTTTATTCTTAGGGAATAGTCAAGGAAAATTTATTTCACGAATTAAGCATTTTATTGATTAAAAAGCTATCAAGTACCATGAAAAGCATTGCTCACTTTTCTTTTGCATGTAACTTTATTAAAAACATAAAAAAACTCACTTGTTCAAGCTGTGAATGCAATTGACTTTCAAGTTAGATACTTAAATCTTCAAATTTACATTTCTCATGGCCCGAAGCACCGTCATTCATGAATTAAGAAGTTATCACAGGCAAGGAAAACGGATAAAGTGAGCGGCAATTTATTAAGAGAGGTAGCCACTAGTTAATTATTTTCTGGCAAAAAGAGTAAAAAATTTTAAACAATGAATACGACAACTGAAGTAATGTAAGTAAGTATGTACAACCATGAAACATGTATAATTTTACATTCCCATAAAGTTTTCAGCCAGCTAAGGAAACACATTTAAGTTAAATCATGTAATTCCAATACACAGCGATTGAAAATGCCTTGGAATGCGCTTATGTGTAACAGACAAACAGAAAATCGCAGTGAATCCATAAGGAATCATAATCCCATTTCATATGCGCATTGGCTAATAACTCCTTTTGTACTCATTCAAATCATGACTATGACGATTGAGGCATGCAGTAATGATGTTAATAGAGTGAAGAAGTGCCACTTAGCTACTTCATTTCGCCTTAACTGTTTAAGACATTTTAAGCCTTTTTTTTATCTCTAAACAATAATAAATAAGGCACAAGTTCGAGAAGCTTTATTTTGTGTTGAGAGATGTAACGAAAAAAAAATGTTAAAATTAAAAAATGCTCACGACTATGATGTTGATAGAGGAACAGGAGGAGGAGGCGGACAAAAAGCTGGATACTAATCAGGAAACAAAAGATGGATGGTCACGTCCAGCCACAAAACTCGCTTCGTGTTTCATCATTAATGAGATTTGGGATGCTTCTGCTCGTCCCTCACTTTTGATTTACCATATCGCTGGCTTAACTTTTAAAGGAGCTATACGCAAATTATAAAAAATTCGAAAGGAGCCATATGCAAATTATAAAAAATTCGAAAAGAGCCATACGCAAATTATAAAAATTTCGAAAGGAGCTATACGCAAATTATAAAAAACTGGAAACGAGCTATACGCA
>JAHZMX010005916.1:0-10824 GCA_027743895.1 Seira musarum | reverse complement strand
TGGGGGGGGGGGGTGTTGTTTATTTTCTCCCAAGCAGACACGAAGTCTTCCAATTCCGTCATCAATCGGTAAACCCCTTTCACGTAGTGATGCTCTTTACATTCACAGAAACAATTGAATCCACTTGAAATTAACACTGCGCTGAACGAATGTAAACTCTGTGAAAAATAATATGATTTACTGACATTCTTTTTCCTGGAATGAAATCGGCTTCCCCTGAAAACCAGCTAATGAAATTGATGCACCCTAAATATTAGGAATGTACTGTACTTCCCTTGGCGCCTATGCTACGTTTAGTCCCTGAAATGCTTTATGTGACGTCAACTTATCCGGAGGAAATTGTTTGTAGTTTGCGATTGACTATTGCCGGGAGATATACGTGGACACTGTGAAGAAGGCTTCATCAGACTCAGGGGGCATGCCGTATAACGAGCGCTACATGGTAGAGCCGACCGCCATTGTTGGCATGAGTTTTAGGCTTCCAGGAGGAAATAATGTGGACGAATTTTGGACGCTGTTGAAGGAAGGAAGAAACGCTGTGGTGCCTGTGCCATCTCATAGGTGGACGAAGGAACATTCATTAATTCTATGCAAAAATAGGAACCTTGAGGCCGGTTTCGTTAATTTTCCATTGGATCAGTTTGACGCAAAGTTTTTTTCTTTGAGTCCAAAGGAAGCAGAATTTCTAGATCCTCAGCAAAGATTGTTACTAGAAGTGACTTGGGAAGCACTCGAAGACGCCATGATTGATCCATTTAGCATCCGGGGGAGCAAAACGGGAGTTTTTGTCGGTTCCTGGGTAGAAGATAAAACGTTTATTGCTGTGAATTGAGTCGACATTTGATTTTAACAAATTGATGTTAAATATTTGCTAGATTCACGACTACAAGGATATTTGCTATCGGTCCGTGGATGTGGATTACCTCCGCACGTACATGGGGAACTCTATTGCTGCAACTGCTGCAAGACTCTCGCACTTTTTTGAAACCACAGGGCCCAGCATTGCAACGGTATTTTGTTGAGAACAAACTACAGCGGCTTTTAAAGCATTATAATGGGGAACCTTATAAAAATGGTCTTTTAAACTTTGCATTTCATACCAAAAATTATTCATTTTACAGGAAAGCGGATGCTCTTCAGCAATAGCTGCAGTTGATATGGCATGTAAAAGCTTAAGAAGTAGAGACTCCGATATTGCAGTCGCTGCCGGAGTCAATTTATTACTCCATTCCTTCGAAGATGGCATGCTCGAGTTTCTGCTTTCTCCGGATTTCTGGGGTCTCATCCGAGGTACAGCACTGACACAAGAGGGCGTTTCAAGAAGTCTAGGAACCCCCACAGTCCAATGTGAGAGTATGGCCATGGAACTGGCATTGCAGGACGCATGCGTTGAACCCAGTGAAGTGAGCTATATTGAAGCGCACGGAACCGGTACTGCGGTTGGCGACCCGATGGAAATCCTTGCAATTAACAAAGTATACTCCATTGGACGAAAGGAACCCCTAGTCATCGGATCTGTGAAGACAAATGTTGGACACACTGAATCTGTTTCTGGACTCACGGGAATTATCAAAGTGCTCTTGTCACTGAAAAATGAAATGATCCCCAAACATTTGAATTTTAATACCTTAAATCCAGAAATAAATTTGGACGCAATTCCAGCTCAGCTTCCCATGGAGCCTGTGCCATGGCCGAAAATTAGTAATAAACCGCGCATAGCGGGCGTCAGTTCTTTCGGGATAAGTGGAACAGATGGACATGCAATTATCGAAGAGGCGCCTGATATTCCCCAACTCAAAATGAAATTTGACCAAGAACGTCCCCTTCATATTATGAAGCTATCCGCAAAGTCCAGTGAATCCTTTGACGAAATCGTCCAAAACTATTACAACATATTCAAGGGAAACTTGGATAAACGTGCAGACGGAGAAGAAGACTTTGCTAATTTAGCCTACTCTGCTAATATTGGGAGAGCTACATTCAACCATAGAGCGGTGATCGTCGCCAAGAATTTCAGAGAAGCCACCAAAATGCTGGGATCAAAATCGTTTAAGCAGGCAGACATTCAATCGGCTTCTAAAAGTCTCTGCTTTCTCTTTACTGGACAAGGCTCACAGTATGCAGAAATGGGAAAACAGCTTTACGAAACCTCGCCCGTTTTCAGAGACACATTCGAAAAATGCGATGAGCTTCTCCAGCAACGGTACAACATTTCAATCAGGGATGTTCTATGGTTGAATGATAAAGATCTGGGTCAAACCCTGTACTCACAGACTTCAATTTTCGTTATAGAGTATTGCCTTCTGAAGTTATGGGAGTCGTGGGGTGTCAAACCTGATTACGTAATGGGTCACTCGCTTGGAGAATTCGCGGCCGCAGTTGCCGCAAGGGCACTGAGTCTTGAGGATGCTTTAATGCTTGTAGCAGAGAGATCCCGGCTCATTGATAGCCTGCCTCGAGGGAAAATGCTCGTCATTGAGGCAGACAAAAGGTGGGTTGATGAAGCTATTTCGGTACTCCAAAAAGGAAATCCACATTTTTGGATGGACTACGCTGCCCTGAACTCCTCCAACCAGACTGTTGTTGCTGGAGAGTCTGGAATGATTGAAGAGTTAGAAACATTTTGCATTCAAAAATCCATCAAAACATTCAACTTGGCTGCTACTCACGCATTCCATTCGCGTCAAATGGAACCGATGCTGGACGCTTATAAAAGCGTAGCGTCCACCGCAAAGCCACCAGAAATGAAGGAAGGCTTCCCAAAATTCATTTCTGGAATGGAAGGCAAATTTGTAGCGATTAATGAAATTGATGCAGATTATTGGGTGAGACATACAAGAGAGAAAGTGAACTACATTAACGCCTGTAAAGCGATTCAAGATGAGGGTTGCACACTGTTTCTCGAAGTTGGTCCCCACCCGGTACTTTCAGCGTTAACTATGATGAACCACGATGGTATCAGTGAACCGATCAAATGCTTTCCTTCAATACGTAAGAAAGAAAACGAGTGGGTGACCATCCTAGACTCCCTCTCCAAACTATATTTGTCCGATTGGAGAGGAGATATCGACTGGAAAGGATTCGACAGATTTTACTCCAGAGAAAAGGTCAAGTTACCTTTTTATCCATTCAGTAAGAAACAAACGTGGACCAAATTTGAAGGAAACTACTCCAGAATTCATCCTCTAATCGGGAGTTTTATTCCGTGTGCCAAAAGCGACACAATTTTCCAATCATTCTTGGTGTTGAAGTGTACAAAATTTGTGCAAGATCACGTTATCGGGAATACTTGCGTTTTTCCAGGTGCTGGATTCTTAGAAATGTGCCTGGCTGGCGGATATTGCGCCGCCCAAGGTTTAACAGAAGATTTAATGAAACCGAAACGACCTGTTTCCTTAAAGGCATTAAAAGTTTTGTCTCCTCTAGCACTTTACGAATCAAGTATTTGCAAGATGCAGACTTTGGTCGCATTAAACGATAAATGTGGTGATGGAGACGACGATTCAGAACTAGGTTACTCGGTTCAAGTTCATCGTCAGCAACAGAACGCAGACGGAACTGGACTCGGTCAATGGATTCAACACGCCTCGGCAACTTTCTCACCTGTTGTCCCCATTTTAGGGAAAGATGTTTTTCAACGGATTGATATTAAGGCCATACTATCCACATGGGAAAACAAGGATAACAAAGACTTTTATGAGAAACTTCCTGAAGTAGGGTTGAGGTTTGGGCCCATATTCCAAAGTCTGGTACACGGTTGGAAAAGTGAGGAGGGTATTCTCACCTCACTCAAGATTCCAGAAGATTGTCGTGAGTACATTATCCATCCCGTGGTTGCCGATGCTATGATTCAAACAATTATGCTGTGGACAAGTAAAGGGGAAATCAAAAAGAAACTCCAAGTTCCGTTGCAAATAGGCGAATTTATTTTGTTGCAAGATGTACCTCAGTCGAAGAATATTTATGCATATGCTTCTTCCCTCAATAGTGTATCACAGTGCATTCTTGTGGATGAGGATGGTACCCCCTTGGCGCTAATGAGAGGCGTTGACTTTATTGAAACTACTGCTAAATTAGTGGAAACTATGATTACTCATCAAGCAGCTGCTATACCAAAGTTGTGGGAGGAAGTCTGGGTGCGTAGCCGTGGACCAATGCAAGGTTACCTGCAACATGTAACATCTCCAGAAGGTCAAGCATACAGCGATGAAGACCTGAGGGATTTCGAGAAAAACAACAAGGTTTCCGAAAGCGAACACAAGCATTACATAAATCTTGTCAATATAAGTCGCCTATCAATCCTGAAAGCCTTGTACAGCCTCGGCTGGAAGCCAGAACTCGGTGACTGCTTTTCAATCGACTTTCTGATGGCTACGTGCAACATTCAGGAGCATTTTCGACAGTACATTTGTTTTTTCATCCAAAATTTTACGCTGCAAGAGACTAGTTGGTTATGTGTAACGGACGAGGAGGAAAATACATTCCAAATTGTTGGAACCCCTCCATCCATCGATGAAATCGAGGAGGGAGTAATGTATGTCACCAGCCCCAACGATGTAACACAAGAGGACTACAGGTTGCTTGTGGAGGTGCATACTCATCTCGTCAAGATTTTGGTTGGTGAAATGGATCCCCTGCGAATTCTGTTCCCAGAGAATGCGCCTGCATCAACACCAAGTGCCGCAAAATGTTACCAATGTTTGGCATCGAAATTAGTACATCCTCGCCATTTTAAGAAGGCGTCCATACATATGTCTATGGCAATTTCGCATTCTCTGGCTAGACCCACGTACAGGTGTTTAGAAGTAGGAGGTGGAAGTGCAGCTTTCACGGAAGAGTTCCTTAGTCTGGTTTATAATGATCATCGCTGGGAAAAGGTGGACCTAGAATTTTATTTCACCGATGTATCATCAGTATTTTTTGCTGTAGCGGAGAAGTCTCTAGAGAAATATTCGAAAAACATCGTGTTTAAGAAATTTGATATGGAGAAAGATCCTTTGGAGCAAGGCTATTGTCCAGGTTATTTCGATATGATTACCGCAGCTGAAGTACTTCACATTGCCAAAAATTTGAAGAAAACTATGCGTAGTCTAAGATCCCTCTTAAAACCTGGGGGACTTTTACACTTCATCGAAACTACTTGCCCTGATCCTCGAATTACATTTATATTTGGCCTTCTAGACGGATATTGGCACTTTGAAGACAGAGAACTGCGAAAGAATCATGCATGCCTTAGCGTGGAACTGTGGGAAAGTGTTTTGTTGAACTCTGGCTTCAATGGAGTTTCGGTGGTTCAATTATACAGCAAAAGCGCCGTGATAACTGCTCACGCTTGCGACCAAGAAAACAATTTTTTGAGACATCTGTACCCTGAAGAGCATTCCTGGATAATCTTTGGTGAGCATGATGACTGGACAGAGCTACTTCTCCGAAAGTTTCAGAATGTTAATCGGAAGTGCGTCATAGTCCCAAAACCAACGGAGAATCCTTTTGACGAAATCCCAATCCGAGAATATCTTAAGAAAGCATTGACGTCGGTAGTAGAAGAGATGAACGGAGGAAAGATCGAAGGTATCCTGTACTTGTGGTCGCTTTGTCCCAAGACAAGAGATCAAGCAAAAGTTTCCCTTCCACTTTTGACTCTAATGCAATTAATTGCTGAGATGAAGTTTCCTCCCAAATTATTTCCGGTTGTCAGGGGTGCACACGCAATGAAGTCCTACGACGTCGTGGATCCTACCCCAGGTACCTTAGTGGGGTTATGCAGGACCCTGGCGAATGAAAATACTGGCATGAGAGTAAGTTGTCTGGATCTTGATCCCCATATGGATTTGCTAAATCAGAATGAAGAGCTTTTTATGAATCTTTGGGTGGAACATACAGTAAGCAGTGCCTTCAGAGATGGTCTCAGATTCCGACCGAAATTGGTGAGGGGGAAATTTGTAAATAATGAGCCATTATCTTTACCAAATGGGTGTGATCGATTTCAGCTAGTTCTACCAAAAACCAAATTAATCTCGGACCTAGAATTTACTTACCTTCAGCCTTTTTCACTAGAAGACAATCAAGTTGAAATCCAGGTAAAGGCGGTTGGTTTAAACTTTAGGGACGTTTTTGCCGTGCTCAAACCTATTAAACAGTTCGAAAATGTCAATACCGTAGGTTCGGATTGCGCTGGTGTAATTACTAGGTTAGGAAAAAATGTAAAGAAATTCAAAGTGGGAGATAAAGTTGTTGGGGTAAATTTCCTAGATGAGCATTGTTTTCCGAGTCACCTCAAAACCTACGAAAGCAGTATAATCCCAATTCAAACTGGGTGGTCGTTTGCTGAAAGTGTCACTCTGCCAACTGTTTTTGCCACGACAATTTTTTGTCTCGTTAAAGTGGCCAAAATCAAAGAAGGAGACACCATCTTGCCCCACGCAGCCTCTGGGGGAGTAGGTCTGGTTGCAATACAGTTATGCCAGCAAATTGGTGCTAATATCATTGCAACGGCAGGATCTCACAGAAAAAGGACATATCTGAGAAGTTGCGGAGTTGAACATGTTTTCAATTCTAGAACCTTGGATTTTAAAGAGAGTATATTGAAAGTCACGGGAGGTCGTGGCGTTGACATAGTACTGAATTCACTAACCGGGGTTGGATTTAAAGAGGCTTCTTTAGACGTTGTTTGTGAGAATGGGAAATTTATTGAAATGAGCAAGTTAAACATATGGACTCCAGAAGAGGTGAATGTCATCCGACCTGACGTCACATACAATAGTGTAGACCTCAGCACACTTAATGAGGAGGACTTCGAGGATATCATTGAAGAACTGGGAGAGTTTATTGATGAAGAATCAGTACAACCAATTCCATACGAAAGGTTTGACGCGCTAAATATTCGAGGGGCCCTTAACTATCTGCAAAAGGCCAATCACATTGGCAAAATTGTGTGTATTATGCCAGAAGTAAAATCAAAAGATTCCCAACTTGTCACGACTACTCCCATCTTCAATGAAGAGAGTACCTACATAGTTACCGGAGGTCTGGGTGGTATTGGTTACGAAGTCGTTAAATGGATATTGCAAAACGGCGGCAAACATGTAGCAATCCTGAGTAGGAGCTCTCCTTCAATAAAAACTGCAGAAGAAATTGAAAAGCAGAATAAGTTTGGCAAACACGTTCAAGCCTTCTTAGTAGACGTTGGAGAGTATAAAGATTTGAAACGCGTGTTTAAGGACTTACCCAGTCATGGATTTCCCCCACTGAGGGGAATTATGCACGCCGCGGGAGTTTTAAAAAATGCAACATTAGACGAACAGTCATGGCGGACGTTCCAGCTTACGTACAAATCTAAAGTAGACGGATCATGGAATTTGCATGAATTGACTAAAAACAAACGACTTGAACATTTTGTCTTATTCTCTTCCATAGCAGCCAACGTTGGTCTCGCAGGTCAGGGAAATCATAGCGCCAGTAACTCATTTGAGGACTCATTCGCAGCTTACAGAAGATCAATCGGGCTTCCAGCTACCTGTATTAACTGGGCAAACTGGGGTGAGGTGGGTGTAGCAACAGAAGTCGATCTTCCTGGTCTTCATCCTATTTCAACAACCGAAGGCTTACTTGCGCTTCAAACGTGTTTAACAACAAACACCAATCATATGATGGTGATGAATGTAGACTCATTTGCACCTATGGCAAAACTATTTCCGATTTTGAAGAGCTACGTTGGCGACACACGTCTTCTAGGAGATTCCAACAAATCGGTGCTACTGAACTCTGACGAGTTCTGGAAAGAAGTAGATTCTGCCACCGATCGTGACGAAAAAATCTATTGTTTCAAAAAGTTTATCAAAATTGTCATTCAAAACATTCTAAAAATGGACCGCGATGACCCTATTGATGACACAACTGAATTCCGATCTCTCGGAATTGACAGCCTGATGATGTTAGAAATGAAAAACAATATGCAAAATATTATAGGTTCGAGGTTTACCCTTACTACGAACCAGTTAAAGGACTGCAAAAACACTGAACTGTTAGCTAACAGACTGGTCGACATTCTGGAGGACAATGAAATGACTCTGCCAAGTCATGAAGAGCTACTCAAACTCATAAGGGATGATTCCAACTTAATTTCTAAAAAAATTGTCGCAGAAAACTTAAAAAGACCATTAATTACTGAGATCAGAACAGTACTACTGACAGGCGGTACTGGAAGCCTTGGTCCTTACCTGCTGAGTAACCTGACAAAAAGATCCCAAATTTGGAAGGTTTATTGCCTTATTCGACCGTCTGAAAAAACACCAGGCCAAGATAGATTAAAGACAAGACTGCAACAAGTTAAAATCACTGACACGGTTGACTGGAGCAAAGTTGAGATTATTGAAGGCGATGTAACAAAATCAGGATTTGGATTGCAGGAAGACGTTTACGAAAGTCTGTGCGAAACTGTAGAGGCCATAATTCACAATGCCGCTCTAATTGACTACAGTGCCAAGTACTGGAAAGCCCCTGAAACAGAAGCAAATCATGTTCGTACCGTAAACGTTCTTGGGACATTGAGAGTCCTTCAATTTGCTGCAAAAAAGACATTGAAGCACGTATTTTATTCTTCGACCCTTTCTACATATACTGGAACTGGGAAACTTGGACAATCTGTGGTAGACCCAAGAAGATGGCAAGACATTTCCGCTTTCGACTTATATAAAAATGCTGTTAACGCAGGATATTTGCTATCTAAGCACATTTCTGAACAACTCGTTCACACTGCGATAGCAAGCGGCGTGCCCTGCAAAGCGTTTCGATTTCCCGTTATAACTGGTGACAGCAAAACAGGACGAACAAATTATGAGAAAAGCTATGCTCATCTCCGATGGATAATGTGCATGAAAATTGGAGCAATTCATGATGTGCCTGTTCCTTTGATAACTTTCTCAGTGGACCATTGTGCCCAAACGAGTTTAGACATTTTCTTCAATCCACATGCCCCATACAACGTTTACAACATTGTCACAAAGAAGATTGTAACTGAACAAGTCCTAGTAGATGTTGCCAAAAATCTTGGATTGGAGATCAAGGTGATTCAATTTCAAGAGTTTATAAACGCTTTGAAAGCTGAAAATGACACTTCACCGATTGCACCGTTTACAAAATTATATATCGACGTGGAGACTAACTTCACTGCAGACTTTGAAAACCCGGCGGTTGTGGCGTTAAAGAAAGTAATGGAATGCAACGAAAATCTGCTGGATACGTCAGAACTGACGAAATATGCTGGAAATTGCGAACATGTTTTGGAAGAAGCCAGTTACATGCTAACTCGGGATTTTGAATATTTAAGGGATAAGGGAGTACTTGAAAAGTATGGAATTAAAGCGTGCAAAGCCAATTCAACGTAAATCCCATTTGGTCCGCCGATGTGATTCAGGTTGACATTCGGATATCCTAGCTCAATACTTGACGTGAAATTCCAATCCTTGCCGTCCAATCTTTTTAATATCTTTAAATAAAGGCTGACATAATAAATTTATTAAAACGGATTGATCATAAGCAATAGAATTGCTAATCCGTTAGCTTTTATTCTGCTAGTCACCATTGTTATTAAAACCGATCTAACCTGCAAATATCTTGCATAAGTATGTATATGCAAATAACGGTACATGATTGCTACTGATGTTAAGCCAATACATTAATAAAAAATCAAATTTTAAAAATATCTGTTCATGGTAAGACCTATTATGCCAATAATGTTCCTATTATCACTAAAACGCGCGTTTTATATGGAATGAGGGTAGTCGGAGATGAAAGAAATATTAGTATGCTGGATTTTTGTAAATAACACAAGATTCTATTCATAAATTTGAAATTTTTAACGGTCGACGGCTGGTTGCCCTCGACTTTATTCATTTCAACACATTTGGATTTAACAACTCCTCTAAAAGCTTGTGAATTGTTGAGTGTAACTGTTGTTGCTTTTTCTAAATTGTTAGCCGTCGACGGCAACGGGTGGATAAATCTTTCTTCACTGAACAAAGCTTATAGTACCTCATTTGACGTGCGTCCTCAGACTCATTTTAGCTACGTCACCAACGATGTTTAACGGCCTTATTCACACTCAAAAATTGCAGATATATCAATGCCGTTGGAATTAAGAAAAAACTTTTGTCTTTACAGTACCCGCCATCAAAACTGAATAGTACATTAGAAACCAAGGCATACATGCATGGGTATAAAATTATGTTTCCAGTTGAAAACGAATTTTAAGGGTGGGTACAAGGAAAAATTAAGCTTGAACTAGTTAAAACGGGTAAAATAAATAAAATGCAGTCTACGACTGTCGTTGTCGTTCATTCATCTATCATGTTTTGACGAATAGCACATAATTGATGGAAAGGAATGGACAAATTCAGATAAAATTGCCTGTTCGGGCAATCTAAAAAACCTTTGCTTACGATTAGATCAGTTCTAAGTGCCCCAAGCGGCATAGTCAAAACCATATTTTGTTCAATTCTCCCATTTATTCCACTGAATTTTGGTGGATGAAAGCCAGTTCATGCAAAAGATGCAAACACAATTTATTGGATGCGCCCAAGGAATTAAATGGGTTACATATTTAAAAAATTAATAAATGCGCACAAGCGCCACAAACGGGTTTAGATAAAGAAAAATGGATTCAACTAACCAGGAAATGGTCAGATCTGTACATCGAGTTAAAAACTTTCAGCGATGCCAACCTACACAAAAAATATGGAGAATTTGATCCAAGTCAGTTTTGCCCCGAATATTAACATTTTTCTGCTCTGTGAAGCACTGTTGAACAGTGAACTTATATCATGG
>JAHZMX010005915.1:0-24237 GCA_027743895.1 Seira musarum | reverse complement strand
GAGGCGACACAGAAACGTGTAATTAAAAAGACACAAAAATTCCGTGACTTGTTCAAACAAAGTCTTCAAGATGGAAATTGAAAAAATGAACATGAAGAAAATGCTTACTCATCCTATCCAATCCACGAACATATCTGGAAGATATTCATTTATTCGAATCGAATAAACGCATTTAGCATTTGTCTTGAAAACTGGCATCGCTTCATACTTTTGGGTTAAACATGCTTTCAGGAAGAAGAACAAGTGCATTTGTTTGTTTTCCATCAAAATAAAGCTGAAGATACTCTAAGATTTATTTAGGAAAACATTTTCAGGCCTACATTTCGGATTTTAAGTGACTTACTGGCGGCTATCTACGTAAAACAGTAGCAGTAGCTGTAGTAGAATAGAACAATAGAGTTGTGCAAAGGAATTTCATTTCTCCGAGTCGGGAAGGCGTACACACTGTCGGTTCTCTTACTCCTGTTTCCTTCCAAACAAACATAATGAAATAGAAACAGAGATGTGCAATTGAGAAAAATTGTAAAATGTGGTTTCCACTGTAAATGAATTCCATCATATGAAGTATGTCAATTCAGATTACCCTGATTCAAAATCTATTTCCAAATTCTGTGCGTACAGGCACAAATTATACCAGGAAAATTAATCCCATGAATTAGAATTATGCCCACCTTTGGAAGAATTAAGTGAGTGGAAGGATTAATGATTCTATTTTCCCTCATACAAATTGTACTTTTCTTCATGAACCCAGAGCAGAGGAATCTCATGAATGATCACATATTATTCGTGGTATGGGGAAGCTGTACTGATTGTGTGCTTAAGTTGAACTAACACCAAAATCATGACCGCTTTGCTTGTTCTCATTCTACTTCGGCTTTTAGGTTTAGGTTTGCTTGCGTAATATTAGCACGAAAAGAAAATGGAATTACATACTCAAAAAGAATTTTTCTTGTTATTTATGATTCTCGCACATTTTTTAGGAATGCGTATGATTCTTAATTTGTGTGACAATTTCAAATCAGTGCTTGGAATAATTTATGTATGTTTACATAATACATGGATTGGGAAGCTGAATAATTGTGATGGTTGGAAAAGAAGGTGTGTTCTTTGCTCTCGTTGAATGACAAGTTGGCAGTTGGAGAGTGAGACACACGGATAGTGACAGACGAAGAAAAAACAAAGTTGAGTATGAATGAAAGAGGTTGAGTTGAGCACAACTATTGCTCTTGAACTTGTAGGCATTTATTTCATCATTATCGTCAGTCGATTTATTCAGCCGGTCGGACTGATTTACATAATATTAAATCCAAATTTGTCGAAGGAATGTGAGTTGAACAAAAGCAATGGCCGTATCAATGATCATTATTTGACAAATTATTTTCTTCAATTTCATCATATCCTACAAAATCTTAATTTATCTTGTGATCAAAGTGTATTTTCGTCTGAAGAAAATGTTCGAGCATGAATAAATCGTATCATCTCATCGCCCTCTGCTCCTGGTACAATCGAGATGTACGCGCAGCTGGGTCAATAATAAAATGTAAATATAGATAAAATATTCTAAAAGAAGTGCCTCACTTCATTTCTGCTGACACTAATCGTCAATAAAAATAAAATATGTCCATATTTTTATCGAGCTGTTTTGATTTGAATCGTCATTTTAATAATTAGAAAAGCAATAAAAATGGCGACGCAGGTGAAGCTGGTGCCTCAATTTAAATCAATCGCAGAATTTAATTATGTTTAAATTTGCTTTAATAAAATAATAAATTGGAAGTTGAATTTTAAATCGCATGAAATCACAAAATTTCGGTAATGGACCAGGCTAAATTGCAGTTAGTTTATTTTTTTAGAAAACAGAGTCTCGTTTAATTCGGTGGGCCACCGCAGCCGCACCTTTATTTTGCAGATTAAATTTTCCTTTCCGTAGGTTGTGCTGTAAATGTACGTTCATTATTCTATAGTCTTAACTTTTTCTCTTCTATCAATCTTTATGACTCACACTCAACTCAACAATATTTCGTTTTTTATGCGGATTTGAAAAATGAACTTCTAATGGGATAAAGTAGGCTTGGAGGCCTATGAGATTTAAAAGCCTGAGTGCATGACGAAAGAGAATTGAACGAATTTCATTCACGCGTCTCACAATCAGTCTCGTTCCTCTCAGATTTGGAATGCGAATGGAAGCAAAGAAAAATGGTAATAGTGCAATGCACTCTGAATCTGAATTGACTAGTTTTCTTGATTGACTTGACATGGAACGCTGTCTTGTTTTCATTGTCGGGCGTCGAGTCGGGAGACTTTTCAGAAGAGTTCAAAACGCTTTTTATTTTTATGCAAGTGGTAGCATTTTTCTACTGCTTACTATTATGATGACGTGATAATGTGTCTCCAAAAACAGTTTTTCAATCCGGATTGCGATACACGATACACTCACACTCGCAATGATTGCGATTTGCGATGTGTCATGTTTGTCATTGAGGTCCTAAATTTTATGAAGTCTTACAATCATGATCATGACAGCAGTTCAGAAAATAACATGAAGTTTGTATATTTTCCCTGTGAAATGATATCATAATTTTTCCTTTCAGTCAATCTGTAACGTCACTGTCTACACTGCTCCCCATTTCCAGATTGTGAGCAAAATACAAATTTTTTCATTACTTTTACAAAGAGATATTATCTGTGTTTATTTTATAGCTTACTAGTTTTTTAAAAAGCCCGCTTCGCGACCTTTATTTCGTAAAATTTGAAAGAACTCAAACCCTCAGGTCCCTCAACCCGATTGTCAACAATATCACTATCCCTTGGATCGGAATTATTCATGATCATCTCACGTTTATTATGAATTCAATCATGCAATCTAATACAGCAACAATGACCCGACCCGAGTCAAGTTTGTGGTGCGGAGAATCAAACAATATGAGAGTCCAGAGAGTGGAAAATGCTTGACTTAAAATACGTACAATTGTTTGGCACTATTAACATTCCACATGCGCCCCAGACATTACACTAATGTGTATTCTGATTTGCTTGTGTTTCAAAAACCATGCATTTTTCACAATTAGTATTGACTCATAATATAAGGGAATTCATATTGTATCCTCCCAAATTTTAAGTATACATACTGCCTTGGGACGAATAAAAAACCGTCAGAAAAACTCGGCTAAATCTTTGTCTGATCGTGACACCCGACCATGAACTTCCCTCAAGGTATCCTTTGCCTTTGCTTAAGAGGGACAAAGACAGGAGGCTCCACTTCCACACGAAGGGTAGCGCGCGCCTTCTGACGGAGAATATATTAACTACGTAACCAAGCTTCATTCATTTGGTATTACGCTGTCTGAGACAGAGGCTCTGGGTTTTCGTCCGATTAACTATTCTTTTATAGAAACAGATATTATTTTTATAGTCTAGTAACCTCAGCAGTTTCCCTTGTTTTTCCATAGTAATCACATTATTTTATGGGATTTTTGGTTTGCCGAATGTCCAACAAAATGAATAGCAGTTGCTCTCAATCGTTCGTAATAATCGAGACGAGAAAAAATTATTATTATGTCACCGATATTCCTGTCTTTCATATTTTTATGGGCGAGTCGGGTGAGAATAACTTTGAATTATCACTCTATTTAATTTTAAGTTAATTAGCATGATTTATGTAGAGTTTTTGCGGTTAGGATTGCTACGGAGTTAGTATTGGTGCAGGGGCAAACAGAGACTTAGAAAATGCCACCTCCGTGACCACAGTTACGACCGAGAACATTCCTGTTTCGACGAATGACAGTGAAATCGATTTTGAAACACTGAGCCATTATGGAGTTGATCGAGAACTTGCTCAAGAGGTTGGGATTTGTTTTCTGAAACGAATTAGGGATTTAGAAAATGTAGAAATTTATTTTATGTTGTACAGTTTAGATTAAATCTGTTGAAAGCAATAGAAGCCCTGAAGGAACAAGATGCCAATATGGGTCTGCGTCAGAATGAGTTTGGTGGGGCAGAGGGTGGCTTTGGCCCAGGCGGAGGTGATGCCGAGGAAGAAGAAGAAGATGAAGAGATGGTAGTGACCACTCCTGGACCTGGTGCGTTTGGTGTCCTCTCTGGCATTTTTGGGATATTTACTGGCCTAGGTTCCCTCAATCCATCCAGGATTGTTCAGAGCACAGTCAATTTCTTCCCTCCCGGACGAAGAATGCATGCTCAAATGGTTGTAGACTCTTTGATTGGATATGCTCCAGGAGGCAATAGTACCACAAACCTAAAAACACGGCGACCACCAACAACACCTCCGACCCCTCTACAAATGTCAAATGCTACCATGGAGGAATCATCGAATGCTACTATGATCACAACCAATGCAACCTCGTCGACAATGCTAAACGATACTTCCATGATAACGGTCATTGCAAAAGATTCTGAAAGCAATGCTGCTGCAGCGCCGATAACCACAACTACTGAATGGTTCATCAACCTAAGTGGGCTCTTGAACATGACCAGCACAGCCGTTCCTCCGACAGACGAAGATGATGAGGTTGATGTCGAGAATAAACTAAAAAATTCTACAAACCGACCTAGTGGCATTGGAAATGGAGGCTACAAACTTATTAGACCAAAACCCGATATAATGATGACAGTGGCTATGAACGAAATTCTCAATGGGACTTTAAATTCAAACATGACCGTAATGGAAGACATGAGGACTTCAGGCTCGAGCCCATCATCGACTACCATATCATAAAAAAGAGGGATGAAAAAAACGAAATTTAAAAAAAGATTAAGAAAACTGCAGTAAATGGCATAAATAAAATTTTAACAAAATGATTAGATGCAAACTATGGTATACATTGAAATTAAATTAAAGTTTTCTACAATTTTATGAATTAGAGTTAGAGTAGTTTTCAATTTCATGATTCGCTTTCATTTGCATCCATTGCATATTGCCACTTTGCAAACTTTCATTAGCTCATGTACAAACAAAGACCAAAATATCCAAATGAAGCGTACAACATAGGTGCATGCATGTAAAAATTACATCGACATTATTGCGTTGCATTTGATGGTTCCCTGTTTAATCCTAGTTTAGCGTGTCCCCCATTGCACTTGCGTCGTCTTTGCGTCGACAACATCTACTTCGTTTCAGATTTACAATGCGATGTCTTTAACTTTAAACGTTTGATGCACAGCAATTGCTTGACTCGACTCGAATAATCGAATCCAGAATCCAGAACCAGACCAGGACAGGAATGAACAGGTCAAGCAAAGGCTAAGGAGAAACTTACACTTGCATAAGATCGCATAGACCAAGTCGAAAGGCAGCAAGTAGCAGCAGCCTTCATTAGTTAGGAACTTTGTTGAAAGAAGCACAGACGATTTTTTTTTCGACAAAGGGTGAGTTTTAAATCTACATATTTTGTCATTTAAAGTCGATGATGATCTTGTATCTTTTTTCGGTCTGTTAAAATTGTGTTTGGAATTGCAGCAAAAAAAATCATTCAAATCACTAATTTTCAATTAGAATTCGTGGTTTTAAAACTAGTTTTTAGCCAAAAAACAACTGGGCGTTTAATTTTCTTGAAAGGTATTTTATTTTTTTTTACTGTTTGACTGCTGACTACCTTCTCGAATTACAATTTCAATAAGTGTTCGCTTTCCCCCCTCTTTGGTTATTGATTTAATAAAGTGATTTATTAAAAAATTACTAGACAGACGGTGCCGTTGGAAGAATCAGTTTTCGAGAATGGCTCCACCGGCGAAGAAATCCAAGACTACGTCAACTTCCTCCACCGACGTAACTGGTGGGGTACGTGTGCTAATATTTAAATAAATAATATATGTATTCAGGCATCAGATCAGCAGTTGAACACTCATTTAATTAAATGTTTTGTTTGTTTATATACATACACAGTTAAAACTCCTTCATGAGCAGACAGTCACCTGGACGTTACAAAACTTCAAGGACATGATGTCGAATAAGAGCAACAACATGCTGAATTCGGAGACTTTGAAGTTCGTGGTGGGAGAACTCCAGAGTTTCCCTCGCACAGAGTGGAAAGTGACATTGGGAGTTACGATGGCTGAACTGCGACAACGAAGAAGGGAGTTAGGTTACTATGATTCAGATGATGATGGAAGTGACAGCGACAGTTACTTCAACATCTGTGATGATTGCAGAAATTCGCTTGGCACCATTTACATTTCTTATCAACTGAAGACCCCGGACCTGCCTTATTTGGAAGGTCTCTTCATGCGTATGAACGTGGATGTAATGCGCTCTGAGCATTACGTTGCTAGGAATTTGTCAGAAACTGGTGAGATTTATTTGAATACTTTTAATGTAGAACAATATTGAGTTTAATTGCTATCTATAATATTAATATTGTAGAGCTATCAGATGCGTCAAGTGCATATCCATCGTCTGAAAAAAGACTCACTGTTTGCAAGCTGGACAATTGGAGGGATACTCTTCATATCCAACGTGATGGAACTCTTGTTTTCCGTTTGAAGTTCTCATTTTACCAGCGTAACTCGCGAAAACCGAACCACGTTACCACGAAGCAATTGAGAGATAAGTTGAAAAATGACACGAAAGAAGACTTTGCGAAGTTTCTGGATAATCTGGATGATGACAAGTTGATAGTTACCGCCGGCGACGGGAAAACTTTCGAGGCTCACAAAAATATTCTGAAAGGTAATAAACTCAGATTTTGCTTATTTCGAAACGAGGGTATAGTGTAATTTGATGTTTTCTAATGTACAACTTTTTATGGTTCGATGATTTAGCTCGTAGCCCAGTTTTCAATACAATGCTGTCAAAAAGATGGGATGAGTCCGATAGCAGACAAATTAAAGTGGATTTTCCCTCTGCGGCTGTGGATTGGATCCTGAAATTCGCCAGGGATGGTGAAGTTCGAGATTTTGTTGTCAAGGCAGACGAGCAAGAAGTCAAGAAGGACGAGCAACCCGACATAAAGAAAGAAAACGAGGAGAAGAAGGACAAGGAGGACGAAACTAAAGCCATTCTTTCCGACTTAATTCAGATTGCTGACATGTACGACTTTCGCGAGTTGAAGAACTACTTTGACCACGTTTTACCGACTCTTTGTGTGAATGACGAGAAGCTAGCTCCGTATCTCAGTCAACTAGCGGCGAAATTTGCTTTGAAGAAGGCTAAGGGTAAACTGCGCAAGTTTATTGCTCGTCGTAGCCATCTTCTGGATTCGATCATAGATGAATTTTTTGAAGGGTAGGAAGAGGATGAGTAAAGCATACATTAATAAGTTAAGTTAGTTTGGAAGTTGAAATTACATCAATTACATGTACAAGTATTATATGAATTTAGCAGGAATCTAACGGTACTGTTTCAAGTTTATTTTAGCCAAAATCTTTAGGTACAAACTATAATTTACATGTCAATCACTATTCCAACAATAATGATGATTAAGGTCTAAAAAATAATGAATTTCGAATTCTCTTATTTCTCTGTAATAATTTTCCATTCATAAGGGCTGATTTAAGTTTAAGGTTAAAAATGATTTGGTCAATTTTAGATTTACTTGCAATTTGACCAGTGAAATGTTGTAAACGTGGTATTAAGTATGGTATAGGATTTGATTAATTCAATTTTGAATACTTTCATTAGACTTCAAGAAATTTAAATCTGTAACTTTCACTACTGACGTTTCAAGCAGCTTATACTAAGAGATGGATAAAATGTACGAATTTTTGTAAAATTAATTTTATGGAATTTCACGTCCAATACTAGTAAGTATGTAGTTTTTCGTGTATACATTATTTCTGAAAATGGGTTTGGATCAACATCGGTTGGATTTGATGTATATAATTTATTCTATTGTAATGAACAATCTACATGTATTCCTATTTCTGACTATTAGTATAATTAATTCTTATTTGTATTCTCTCATGTCTCGGGGCTTCTCATATTTTCGGCACGTTTCTCTTTGTCACTTGAGACGCCGCTGGCTTCAAACCCAGATCCACTTGAACTTCGTCGAAGGAAAATACCTTCTCATTTTTTTCCTGCGTTATTTCCATTGCCAGTTTGTATACAATAATTGTTCCGTAGATCTTCGCTGGACTAACCAGATTCAAGGGGAAATTAAGACCGAGCCAGATGAAGCAACCATAAATGTTTCGCTGAAAATGTGAAGAAATTCGAGTTAAATATTGTTTACTTTTAATTACTGATTTCAAAAAATACAATGTACACTTCCTGCTGCGTAGAATAAAAGTAAAGAGCAAGATCCACAGTAGAACCCAATGGTAACGATGAATATCACCAATTCTCTGGGCATGCTGACCTTTTCCGCTGGATAGTAATCTAGAAGCATGAAGCAATTTTTAGCATTACATTTTAAAACTCATTGTAAGTATTTTTCAATGCTCTTCTTACGCTTCCCATTATCCGATCTCAAGTCGCCCAGTAAGAGGATGACAAATGCTACAAAGAAAAGGAGCATCCCTGTTAACTAGTAAATCAGACATTTTAAGTGTCAAATCAAAATGTACAACTTAAAAAATCATATAATGATGATTATGGCTTTTTACAGCGTCATAAATCGCGTAAATCTGCGCACCCTTTTCAAGCGATATCCCACAGAACCCACAAGGACCTTCGCTCCTCACAAAACGCTCCTTAATAATAGCTAGTTTACTAATTTCCGCCATTTGCTAAACTTTATTCTTAGGATTTGATTGTTGAGGATTGTTGAGAAGGAATGTTGATTTGTAGAAATTTTTGCGAGGAGCACGTCCGGGAGATTAGCAACTAATTATTAAGAAACGATTTCTGTTCTACTTTAGAAAGTTTTATTTTACTCTTCTGATTTGAGTGACTCGAGTTTGACAAGGACCCTAATGCTCATACATATATTAATTTCACTATATCAAATTATCGTTGGTAATTTTTGTAAGGGTTCTTACATTATTTCAGGTGTTTTCCATTAATTGACATTTTCCAGAACACCAATACATTTAGATATATTTAGGTATCAATATATTTATACATACTTATTTAAATAGTTACTTATTTTTTAATGATTTCGATAATCAATCAATCAAAATTAATTTTTTTTGACAAACTCTTAAGTGGTTGTCGCAGTCTACCCCAAATTAATTATTCAATACTTTAATATCTTGTGTTTGTGTGCATAAAGTTAGTACATCATATCCTCCTTCGGAAATGAAACAAGCTAATGTCATTTTTCCTTCCCTTAAGACTGTTTAAAATTTTTATCGCCAGTCCCTTTCCCATCACTAGCATTAGTCCCTTCTTGCTCTCCTAGGTTCAGACTGAGATCCCCATAAAAAAGAAACTTGTTCACGAGGCTCTTGTCCCTTCTCTTTACAACTCCTTCTTTAAGCTCAAGTTCTTCCTCGTCCATTTTCCAGACGAACTCGCCAACGGTGATCCATTCATAGGCTCTTCCAAGCAACATGAGACAATATGTAATTGGCGTCAGGGGCGAACTTAGGATTGACCCAACCAACCAGAGACTGCACAATGTCGAGTTCCTCTGGAAATGAAAAGGAAATGACTCTAATTAAAATTAAATGTCAAAACCAGTTAATAATATACGGAAAAAATGATTAAGGTACGAATGTGGCTCCTAGACAAGCTAGCATTCCAATAGCAATCTGCAACATAAGTCCTCCAAAAAGTAGGTAAAGCGACCAGGTTGGAACCTTTTGCAAGAATTTGGCGTACCCTACAAATAGAATTACTTTTGTACAATTTATTTTATCGGGTTTAATGCTATAAAATGCGTCTTTACCTGTTTCTTTAAGTTGTCTTGCTCTTTGATGTTTGTATATATCATCAACTTCCTGCTTGAGGATCATCGAAAGTACCACTGTTATGCCAACGATACCATGAGCCTAGTAAAAAGGTTTGGGTTTACTAATAAATACTGGATATTATTTATTTATTCAGCTCTTGTCTCTCACTATTTTGTATGTACGTAGTTCTTTTTTGTGATTCGCTTACCACATCTAAAATTCCGAATCCTAAAGTTGCTTGCTGCAAACTCGTTTCACAGATTCCACAGGATACTCCACCCTTTTCGGTATGCTTACCCTTCATATCCTTTAATTCTGTTCTAATCAGCAATTCAGCGGGTTTCAGTAATTCTTCTACTTCAATCGTAGACGCACTGAACACTCTGCGCTCCTAACTATCAATTTTTCTTTAAATTTTTTTAACCTTAATTGTGGACAATCTCCCCCGACAGCTTCTTTTCTTTTGTCAAGTTATTTTTTGAGAAACACTTAAAAAATTTGCATGGATTATAATTTGTGACAGATTGATTGAGTGTCTTATTACTTAAATTATGAATTTTAAAGTACTATGTTGTTTAATTAAAGTATTTCAAATTCTGTTTTAGTTTTGCCAATATTTTTTAATCAGTAATGTGTCATTATCATTATTATGTAGGTATGTATGTATGTATGTACTTCACGATTCTGTCTTCATTATTGTTCGAGTAAACACTAGACATGAGTTGATGATGTGCTTACCAAGATAATTTGAACAAAATATTTTTCTACGTGAAGCTAAGAAATTTTACTGGATGATAAATGAAAATGATCAATGACCTGGTGAAATTAATATATGCGAAGCATTCTCTTAGAGTTTCTTCCTTCTTTGTCATCTGGGGCAACCCTGTTTTTCTCCTCAAATTCTCGTGGGAGGGCCATGCCTATACAAAGTTGAAGTGCCTTGGCAACTTCATAGCACACGGCAGCTATGAATATAATTTGCATGATGATCTTCACCGTTGGAGTCAAATCATCCAGGCGATGCAGTCCGAGTTCAACCTTATTCTTCCAGATGTATGCGTAAAAGCCGTTCCGTAATAGCAACGTTAGAGTAGCGAACGTGAGCCAGACCACGTACGCATTTACCAATTGCTTTGGAAGTGAACAATTTCGATTTTTTAAATTAAAAATCAAAATGAATTGTATATATTGCTATTAATCTACCTTTTGAAGGATATTATCCAGAGCCAGAGCCATTAAAATATCCGCGCCACAGATTGTAATCCCAGCCACAATACAAGTCACCAACATTTCTCCTATATACGATTCAGTAATGGAATTAAGTTTAAAATTGCGTCTTAATTAAATCAAGGTTATCCTTATCAGCTAAAAAAATATGTACAGTTTACGGTTTTTGTAGTAATCCACCCGACCGGTATTATATTTCCCATCTGGAATAACCGTCTCCTTGAATTTATGTATCTGGACGCAGGCCATTCCGAAAAAGATTCCAATTAAGATAGGGGATACCAACATGGCTCGGAACTAATTTTTAAAGTGCATTAATAAACCCATGTAATAAAAGGAATTTCTAAAAGATTTAACTTTTCTGGTTACATTTTCTTACAATGTCAAAGACGAGTAGTGTCTTGACTAACGAAGACATTTTCCATCGACAAAAGTACTGTTTCATATTACCCCAGGAAGTAAGCTGAAGCTGCTGCAATAAATGTTGTATTGTCAATCTTTCGACGTTAACAGTTGTACGGATATGCAGAAATTAAACAAAAAAAAATTGAGCATGAGCCAATATAAAGTCAAACTAAACAATCAACCTTCTTTATTTTCTATGATGTAAGATTCTCGTTAATTATTTTATAACATAAAGTGCCATGTCAAACTTCAGATAATTGAAAAGGCTTTTTTCTTAACTAAACTTATATGTTAAGTCTATTTTTATTTTATTTTTTTTGTTAGTTTTATAATTTTATATCCCTAAGATAAATTACGCATTAATTTTATTAAAGAAACTTGTGCTACATGAGTCTTGTACAACAGTACAACCTCCAAACATTTTTTTTTTGTATTCAAACTACGTTTTATTTAAATTGTGAAAATCTTTAACGCCCATTGTTTCCTGGTAATATGACAAAATTCAATATTTATGTATTTACAGTTAATGAAAAATATATTATGAGTCATAATTTATGACTTTTACTAGTCCACTCGAATCTTATATTGAGAATGTCCGTCTCCTAGAACGGCTTCAAACTTTGGTTTGGGTTCTTCTTCTTTTTTCTTCCCAAAAACAAACTCTCTATCTTCTTTGGTCCATTTAAGATCTGTTGTTTTTGGCTCCTCTGTTGTTGTGGTTTTCACCTCAGTATATCCTACAAACGAAACGTTCAGAAATGTAAATGGCGTTGTTGTAATATCCTCTTCACTAAAATATCTCTGATTTGGTCTGCGGTAGTTATTTGATCTACGAGACTTTGACCATGGCCAGAGAGGAGAGCGTTTAGTCTTCGTCTTACTGTATCGTGTTAGCATCACGTGTAACTCTCTTTTGTAACGATGACGACGGAAGTCATCATTCCAGAAACTGCTGCTCATGTGCGTAGAGGTTGACCAATTTCCATTTCCCATTCCTGATGATCCCAGCCCTGACTCCATTTTTATTTCAAATTTGGAGTTTGCGTTGGGGACTGTGCGTTTTCGCTCATTGATGTGTCTAAAATTAGGATAGATCATTGGGTTGGAGATGTTGCTTCGCTTTTTACGCTTGTGGTTTTTTACTTCCAGAACTTCAGAACCTTCAGAAAACCAGAGTCAATCATACAGATTATAATTATTCTACCTTATGTACTAAATTTTATGTTTAAACTTAAATTAAATCTTACTAGACTTCTTTAGACATTCCCAACTACTCCCATTTACACAGGGAACGTGCTTTATAGCCAAGCAAATGCATCTCTTCCCTGATGGTCCGTGTTTTAAAGGAAAATAGAATTCCGCGGTCTGGACCTTATGCGACGTGTTCACTTTATATTTGATAGTTTTGACTTCATCACTAACGTCACAACAGCACCCATGTACAAATTGCTGTTTGCTGAATGCCCAATGCCTAAAAGTCGCAATATTTTAAGAATTGTTTTAGGAGTAAGTAAATTAAAGAAATCGACCATTGGAATCTGCATAATATTTTCGTACTTAATGTTAAAGTATGAGCATTTCGATTTGCTTTGGTTTGAACAGACTGGGAGGGGTAAGGTGAGACATAGCCTTTTCTTCCTAATTTTATGATGTATGCAGCAATTTGCCAACTTTTTTACTGTACCTGTAATGAAACGGGAACAAAACACACCACAATTATATTTAGAAAGAAAGAACTATTAAATAAGTATCTGCTCATTTTATTCTGCCACACCATACCGTTTAGCATTCGTAGATAATTCCACTCAAAAGGTAACAGAAGCACATTTTTACTGTCACTACCGTTTGTTGCCATGTCCGAGTTGTTGCCTGACAAAATAACTTTCTTGCGATGATGGCTTGAAAATCTCGAGATGTCATTTAAATGTTGGGTTGTCTGGGGAATATGCTCTAAAGGGCACACTAAAGTCACTAACAATATCTGATAAACGAGTAGCACACCTAAACTCAACATTGCTTTAGATGTAGACGCTTGAAGTATGTATGTATTGCAAAAAGGCTTGATTATGACAGGGGCAAGCAAATCTCCGTAAAAAATCGATAAAAATGAAGTGTAAAAGAAGAGTAGTCAACATGAATTGTATCAAATATGACGCATAACACGAACGACTCTAAAAACTTCTTCCTGTTAAATACAAGTGGTGTGTACGAAACATCATCTAACTGGGATGAAAGGATGAAGTGGAAGTGATTTCATTTCAAACAAAATATTTGATTAAATAAAACATTTTGTAACAGAAATCTAATATCCTGGTGCAAGTCTATTGCAAACTTTAATTTTGCTTTTCATTTATAAGTACATAAACAAACGTTCATCAAGGCTAGAAGAAAATCATTTTAAGTAGTTTTACCTTATAGGAATAAAGGGTAAACTTGAGCAGATGAAAAAATGACTTCATTAATCTCTTGGCAGTAGAAGGGTTTAGCATGTCCAGAAATGTTTTTTTAAAAACATGGAACACTGTCCAGCTCAAATAACATGTAATAAGCACATGCGCATCTCATGAAGTGGGCAACCGTCCATGACGAACACTATACGAAATTGAACATTAGGAACATTAAGTACTTTGATTTAATTGTCATTTTGCCAAAATAGCAACAGCAGATGCACATTTTGTAGGTGTAATTATAGTAATCAAATTGCAGAAAATTGCACATGAACTTGAAGAGGTTATTTAAAACTTTGGCAACAGTACCTACATACAGTCCCCCAATTTTATTAGCGTTAGATTAAAGGTTGTGTAAGAAAAACATAAGTAATTTATTTGAAAGTCGAAGGTGAATCATAATTCACAAAATATTCAAGTCTTCAAATGCCTCAAAACGTCCCAATCACGCATCTTACAATGCAACTATGGGAAAAACTATTATGTTGTAAAATTCATACTGCCGCATTCAGCGCCTCAAGAATTGTTAGTTCCACCGGCTATTTTGGAACAAAGACTTTACACACGTCGTTATAATGCCGTTAGATATTTCTCGCTTCACCAGCTCGCTCGCTTCACTCGCTCTTCACTCGCTTTTCACTTCTCTTTTTATATCAATGCCATTGGAATTATTGAACAGTTTGATGATAATTGTGCCAGAAAAATATGAAATTTAAAGTATTTATTTTGAGAATTCCGTACTACATTACATTTTGAATGACATTCGTTCTTCAAGAGTCGTCACTATAGTAGAAAGAATTGGTTTGGAAATCCAGAGGGGAATGAGCATGTATTAATGTCTATTCTCTTCACAAGAACATCCCCATGGATAAATTTTTTACAATTATTATTTAATATTCGATATCGCGAATTGTATCAATCAAAAAGCTAATACTTTTAATAAAATTCGTACAGTGGTTTGTACGGGCACATACTGTTAAATTACTTCAAGTAAAGGCCAACCTCACACATGAGCATGTGGAAAGGAGAACGTATGTAACGGCATAGTAACGACGTGTGTAAAGTCTTTGTTCCGAAATAGCCGGTGGTTTTAACGTTTCTTGAGACGCTGAATCCGGTAGTATGAATTAAAATTACAACATTATAGTTTTTCTCATATATTCCGAGATAGCTGCATTGTTAGGTTTATTCAAGCCCATTATAATATGACGTAGGAGCTCCACTTCAATAATATGTTTCTGGTATGTAAGGCGCAGTATTTCAGATAGCCACGACTGCAGGGACACTAAATTTTTAAAGGTTTTAATTTTGGAAACAACTTACCCGTACATTTCTCAAAGTGTTTGTGCATGATTTCCTAACAAAGGATAGCAGACCAAAAAGTCCTGATAAAATACGCTGCCCCAGAGATTCACTAAAAGTTATCTCTCTAGGGATAACCGTTTGTTTAGTCAATGATTATGTCATATTCATATTTCCTCTACATTTTAAACTGCTTACATACGCAATTTTGTGTGTCTAGCAAACGATTACTCTACTTCGTCCTTTTACTTTTGTTCTTTATTCGTGTGTGAAACGTGTACTACGAATACGATGGTAACCAGCATGGTAGTGATCATCCTTACTGTTTTTTCAGAGACTTTTTTTTTCTTTTAACCTCTTTCTCCATCTCCATAATTGGATTGGATTCAGGATATTTCGTCCTCTTAAAATAGGACTCCATAAAAGCTTTTTCCAAATGAGCATTACACACACTCTGACTCTACAGCATTTATCATGCAAATGGAGATTTTTTATAGCATTTCTATACTATTCGATGTAAGTAAATGCATGGTACCGTTAACATCTCTCAAGATCAAGTAGCAAGCTTTTTACGCTTACCCGCACAAGTCGTAAGTCGAAATTAAGAATGTTACCAACACCAAACTACATCAGCAAAATGTGAACTCAAACTCTAGATGTGGAGGAGGACTGAAAAGAAGATAAATGAAACAGGAAGAAACCAAATTTCCAGATGAGCCCTTTTCTTCTCGAAAATTCTTAAAACTAAAAGGAATACTTATGTGTATACGTATTCCATTTTAATGCATTATGTAACCTCCATTTTTTTACTTCCATTCATTTCAAATTCTTGACATCGTTTACTAGACAGATAAATATGATTTTGACTTGTAGGTTGTGAGTGTGTGCTTGAATATTCCTTTTATTCAACCAAAATCATAGGCGCAAGTATTGATATAAATGTGAGGCAAGGTCCAACTTTATCCTGTTACTCTTTTCATCTTGTGGACAGCATGGATAGTGATAAACGGTTTGATGCATAGTAACGCACGATATTTTACGTAGGTAGCAAAATGTAACATTTATAACGTTCTAGACAAACTAACTTCAGTCTCATGAAGCATGCAACACGGAAAGTCGAGCTGGATTTTTTATTTCAGCATCATGTCGCAGGGGCTTGTTCAGGGTTTAGCATTGACATACACTGGATTTTATTTTTGCAGCAAAATGAGAATAGCCGAAATTAGACCAATTGCAAGATTTTTGTTCCACTTCTTTGTTCTCTATCCTGAATTCCAGCAAACTGGATAATTAATGTGGTCCATGGTCCCTTTAACTAGAAAAAACATTGTTGTTTTTTTTTCATATTAACCCACTTTCACTTAATATGTCAGCAATGAATGTTTTGAAAAATGTGTCATGACGAAAAGATGAACAAATAACATCAACTGCTATTTTTGTTAAAAATCGCTATCCCTTTTATCCTTCAATACTCCCAGGGTCGGATTTTATTTAAATGTGTCAAGTGTGCCAAATTCTGTGTGAATGAGTGTACTTTTTTTCCAAATAATGACGCATTGTTCCAGATTTTTGTTTTAATCCATTTGATATTTATTACCACAAACGAATTATTACTTCTTTGTAGTCACAGCTACTCAAAAGTACTTAATATGTATCCAGTATTTTTTATTTCCATCCGCATTCCATTTGTCGACATGTGTACAAGAGAATATATTATATCTTCATAGTTCTTTATTTTATTCATTAATATAGAAATTATAGAATAATGAATTGTTGTTAGATGGGGTGGTTTTATATCACAAAAATATTTGTTAATTGTTGAGTCGCGCGAAGTTTAGTTTACTTTGATGTACGATGTACACCCTGGACAAGTATAAAACGACTAAATAGTAAAGAAATTATGGATTTTAGATTCGGGAAATGTACATGACACGGCAGGCATGCAAGGAAGAAACTCAGACTCCGAAAAGTAGTACTATTTGTTCACCCGGTTCCTATTCTGACATGGAATTAGACAAATGAGCAAGATGAATTTGCTCAAACGAAATGATAATGCTCTTATGTATACATTACATGTATCTTACTTAGGCTTTAAGTTTCATTCCAGTGTGATTGTGTGTGACTTAAAAATATTGGGGCAGTGTGATAATAAAAAAAACGCAAGACAAAAGGTCTGACATTCTCACATTAATTGAGATACTTAAGTTTAATTACTGAAACTCTATTCTACTACGCGGCGATTCATCAATGTGAAATAAATTATCCTCATGATTAATGATGGAGGGACTAGAGGCCCAAGCCGAACTGGAATTATCCGTTTGGGTTCCCCACGTCCTAGTGTTTTGATTTCCGAGATTTTTTACAAGGTTTCTCATCTCTTGGGCTAGGTTGATGAGCTCCACCTGAATTTCCATTGTGGAGGCGTCACCGTCACCGCAGTCTGACAAGGATCTCTTGCTGGCCCCATTCCTAGATAGAAGTGGCGATTTACTGCTGAACGAACGACTAATAACGAATAATATAAAAATGGAGAAAATAATTAGAAAGGTTACATGCATTACAACTTGAAAGAAATTAATAGAATTTGTGGGGATAAATGATAATAAAAATGAGGAAAAAATTGGGAATAAAATAATTTAGCCAACAACAAGCTCTGGTTTCTAAAACCCATTCTAACCTGGACTCCGCTAACAGCCTCTGTGCGTCTTCCTCCTCATCCACCTCGTCGTCTTCGCTAATTGAAGGTAACGTGAGGGAAGGCTGAGCGCCATGACCATTGTCAGATTCTTCTGACTCTGCTTCGTAGCTGTATCAAGAATCCAGAAAATGCAATTTAAATTAGATCAATCATGCATTTTTTGCATAACTGAATTTCACCACTCACCCTTCACGGAGGTTGTATGTGAGATCATGCTGAATATCGTTTTGGAACTCGATTTGGAACTCTGGGTACAGTCTAAGGACTTCTACCAGGCCTGGAATGTAAATGCTTTTGAGGTCGCAGTAAGTGAGCGCTCTGACATCGCATCTGCTCTTGACAATCACTTCACAGCCCGCAGTCATTTGTTGAGATATATCGGATCCCACCAAATCTCCTTTCCCTAAACCGAACGAACGTATTTTCTATGTTCACTGATGCATTAAGCATTTTTTTTAAAGGATTAGCGGATTTCGCAAAAGAAGAAAAGATTTTCATTTAACGGTCTTTTTCTATAGTTTTCTAGTCAAAATCACTCATGTGTCAATTATAAAAGCTTTTTTCCCTTTCCACGGTGAACTTGAAAAGTGGAGAAAATTGCGCAATAATCCCCTGCTATATGTATTATTTCTTCAGTATTGCTATTTTACTTACTTCATGCGGATCTATGCCATGATTGAGTGCCCACATGGTTTGAAAGTAATCTTCCACTCTTTGCTTAAGGTCCTTAGGGATTTGATGGAGTTTGAGAAAGTCTTTGAGATCACGAAATTTACTTTGGTACTGAGACCTCCTCGCGTACATTCGCTGGACAATAGCCGTCACTAAAATAAACACGAGAGACATGAAAAGAACTGAGAAAACCAAAAAAGGGTTAAGATGAAAGGGTTGTTGAATTGAATGGACATGCAATATATATGTACGTCGTCTCCTTACCGTTACCAAACACCATTGCGTGCATCAGCGCTACATAAAAAGAAATGGATTTTTAAAAAGAACGGAAAATGTAATGCGTGCATTGAAGTTATAGATCCAACCTAGTTTTTTTCCTACGATGTTTTATGTTTTTTTTTACCTCCAACGAGCATCATCAAAATAGAGAAAATCTTTTCAGCGAACGTGTTTGCAGCCACATTCCCAAAGCCCACGGATGTCAAACTGGAACAGGTAAAATATAAGGCGGTCGCGTACTTATCCGCAGTCGAAACGTTCCCAATGCTTAATTCCAATTTTTCCGCTAGACCCGTGATCCATCCTTGGAGAAAGTAAAGTAAACACAAGTAAACATTTAATTGGTTTCGAGGGAGACGGGAATGATACAGGAAGTCATTTTTCGTTTTCTTTCTTTATGACTTTCATCAAGATGTCATGGTATCATGTGAGATGAAACCATATCGTACCATTTCCAATATTTCCTTCAAGCTCCCGTTCAGCAATCACATACCAGATGCATGCAAGCCAATGCGCTGCCAGGGTGAAACATAACATCAGTAGAGTGAGAATGGCAGCGGAGAACTGCGAATACCTGTCCATTTTTTGCAGCAACCGTGCCAATCTTAGAAGACGGGTCAATTTCAGCAAATGGATCGAGCTGATTGAGGAAGTTTGCGGTTCCTGTTTGCCATAGAATTCGAGGAATAATTAACATTTAAAATTGCACCATGTACTTCACACGTTTCATTATGCCCCAATAACTTACAAATGCTAAATTAGGCATGATGCCTGCAGTCTGGAAGATATCGAAGGGCAATGCGGCCAAAAGGTCCACGCTAAACCATCCTTTGAGATAGTGAATCGCGATCATTTTCGGATTGCTCACAACCTCTCCCTTCATGTTCACAAATGTTGTGCGGAAGTGCAGTCCAATGTCTACAGCAAAAAAAAGCACCAATCGAAACGTGTGTTCACCCAAAATTAAAAAGCAGTAGACCTAAGGCGAAATCGAAATTAAAAACCTTACACGTTTAGCATTTATATTGCTAAAAAACAAGCTGATGTTCAAACAACTAATCCACATCAAAGGCAAGATACCTATTTCAATTTCACAATCATTCGTTGCTGACCTAAACGTATTAATTCTCGTTTTAGGAGAGTGAGTAGCCCATTGTCACCATAAATATAAAATATATATGCATATCAGTATCAGGTTGGATAGGGAATAAACAAGCAGCAGAGAAGAGGAAGAGATCATGATCACAGCGTTTTCATTTGGGAGATTAACATTTTACGCTATATGGCTTACTAAGGCAAGCATTTCATTTCCGCAAGGATTCATCACAAAAGCCCCGGATTTTCCGGGAAAGCATAGAACACGCTTGATCCACTAAGAACAACAACCTGTACGGTAATTAATATTGCTGCGCATTGTCTTGGCTCTCTTTTTAAGTTAATTAAATTCTAGAGTGACTTAACCCAAACTGGTCAATATCATATTAGTGTTCTTCTTGAGTAAGAGAAAATAAAATTATTTTATTATAGTTTGCTGCAGCTTCTATTACCAATCATGAAGAGTATCTCCACTACGACATCGGGTACGGGTGGTGCACTCTCGTTTTTCTCCCACTTTTTAAATGCGGCATTATATGGAACCATAACGGCCACATAAATGGTAGCAACGAGGATGAGCCAGTCCCAACATGTTTTAAATATACCGTAGTGTGTCAAAACAAACCGAGATTTCTCAATCGCTGCCGTCTTGTATTCGGGTAGCGGGGCTTCCGTTGGTTGTAAAAGCGTCTGAAATTTAGAATCAAACGTCATCCCAAAATCATTGAGATTGAGGTCATGTAAATCTGAATGTTTAACGTTCCATAAGGCAATTTGTAGTTTAATAGTGAAAATAATACTTAAATACGTCTGTGCTACACACGTGAAGTATTAATGAGCCTCATGGACGGGATTGTATTTAAAAAAACGTGATCCTTGTTGTTCTACCATCTAATTCTGGAATGCAATGTTTTCTCCTCTAAAAGGAAATTAAAAGTACTCATGCAAACTTACATTATTTAGCTTCAGCTTGGATTTTCTCCTGCTGTCTTTCGTATAGTGTCCGGACAGTTGGTAAAGGACGGCTCTACTTCTCCTACGCCCATAGTTGGCGGGTGGAGCTTCGGGATCCACATTTCCGTTCGCATCTGCCAAAATCACGTTTTAATGGTTTAATACGGTGAAATAATTAAGTGGTATATCTTTCACTATATTGCCACTTCTTTTTGAATGGGGATAAATATTTCTGCAAATGCGTACTTCCACATTTATTTATATACCCTTGGCTGGCTTTGTCCTGCTTATGAGAATACTGAAAATGGTACTACTGATATGTATTTTTTACGACAAACCCATAAAACCCTCGTTATAACCGAGCTGACAAAAGGTGATATGGAAAGAACTATTGCATTACCGTCATAACTGTAACGTAGGGTTAAAGTAGTAAAGTAAAAATGACATCCTCTATATCATATGTGTTGCAAGCCAGGCCAGACAAGATCCCTCCATGCCTTCACTTTCATTTTACATTGCGTATATTGTGTATTCATGATTTTTTAGGAAAAGATTACAAGTTCGAGCGTTATTTGGTTTTGGGTCAGAGCGACCTTTTTTAACCGTGTCATAAAAACAATACCATGCAGGATCATAAAACCTGGGAAGGTTTGCGCATCCAGAATGTTTTTACGATACTGTTAGTTATTTTCACTGGAATGCAATGCATGACATCAATGTTGAAGTTTTCTTCTTAGGTTGAAATCGATTTTTTAAACATTTTTTATATTAAAAATTTCTTGGTTGTGTTAAGAACAACATGAAATCATGTTTAGATCATTTGATTATGAATAGGAACTTTTAAGATAGTGTTTACCAAGGAGAACATACATGAATATGACATGAAGGCGATAATAATGCCTCCAAAATCTGATTCTTACAAAGATCTATATTTACTTTTGTAAAAAAAAGATCACGCTTTAGATTCTTATCATCTGGGCAACAAAACGATTTGTAATATCATGAATGACTTATGATCCATTTCGCATTTTTGACGTGCCCATCTCGACTCGAAATCGCAGTTGTCGATCAGAATTGCCAAAAAAGAAGAGAGAACCATAAACATCACAGATAATCGTCTCTTTCAGGTTGATTCTCCAAAAAAAAGGAAGGCAACAAAATCTCAAAAACCCTCGTGTGAATTATATTGAGTTGGAATGAGTGAATCGAATAGCGATTGTGAAAGAAAACCTTGAATTACCGACCGACTGAGTGCGAGGGGATGATGCGGATCGGATATAATGTACATTTGCTTTTTGCAAGCCACAGATGAAAGTGAAAGAAGATGGATGCAACAAAAGACTCAATTGATTTTTGTATCCAGGCTCGACCAAAAGGAACGTGAAAGTGAAGCCTTTTGAAAACGAGGCAAAAGGTAAAGAATGAATTATACTGAATTGGCTTTGATGAATTAAAATTGATGTTAGTAATGTGGATGTGGATTGATCGTCACAAAATTTTTATTATGCTGACAAACCACATAGACCATTTATTCTTCAGTTCTTTCGATATATGTTTAAAATTTGGGAAATAAAAGCAAGGAATAAGCTAAAGTGGAGTGAAATATGTTACTGTAGACGAGCAAAGCCACTTAAATTTAAATTGAGGAAAACATTCACGAACATGCTAAAAGTGGGCTTTTATTGATAAAATTTGCACATACCTTCGTAATCTAAATTAAAGCCTGATCGTAACTACAATCAATTCATTAAGGCTTAATTAAGAAAATATTTGTGTGCCTTTGTCTCCAATCCTTTGTTTTCATCTTTCACAATGCAAATTTCATTATGAAACAATGGCAACAAAACTAGAAAAACTTTTTCCTTTCTTGCAACACATACTAACAAATTCAATTCACTTATCCAGTCCAATCTGAATCTAACAAAGGAACATTTTTTGTAATACATGAGATGCATCCAATGAAAAATATTGTTTCGAAGCTCGAAACAAGTTTTATAAATGTTGTTTACAAATCCTTGGCCGACCCAACCATTTGTATTAGAATCAAATACTACAAACATACATCCATGTAATCCAGCATGTTTTCAATATTTCAATATAATGTTGCGTAACAAAGGGATGTTGGAGAAATTATGCAATTTATTTGAACTACTGTACCAACTCAAATGTATTTTTTAATCAAATCAGTTAACCCGAAATTACAAAAACTTGACTTGTCTTCAAATGAATTTTAATTTCAAGATAATCACTTACATTAGATACGTTGAAAAGTGCCTTAGAAACAATGTTCTAAACAAGAGATTACAGTCTCCTCTAAGAATGTTCCCTCGCAGGGCGGAAGGAAAGCTATTAAGTGAGCTGAAACAACACAGCGCAGTTGACAAGAGCTGAACAGCTAGAGCACTTCACTCCATTCCAGTCCAATCCAATAATGAAAAATGATGAGATGAGACGCTAGCTACTACTGTATTCAGTATTCAATGTTCTCTTGAGTTCACACCTCATGCTCAGAGGTACCCATTTTTTTAGAAAAACAATAGAAAGCAAAATGAAAAGGTAAGGCTTAAGTAGGATGTCGATGACGACGTGGCTGACTCCGGTTGGATATTGGTACGTACTAGCAAGAGAAAGTGTTCTTGTCACCAGTTTCATCATCACATCATACAAAAAAACGACAAGCTTTTCGATTTTCGAGTGACTATATATACTATATGGTACTTAACTTGATTGCGATTGAGTGTTGCAAGTTTTAACCTGTAATTCTCGTGTCTAGCTTTTATTATCCTTGGATTTGCTTTTTTTTCCTCCTGTCACTAAACTATGGGAGAGCAAATAAAGATTACTCTGGAAGCGTGTTTTAGCTTGAGAGAGTAAAAGTTAATTTCAAGCAAAAACTTCTTTCTCTACTTTTTTTGTTTCGATCAAGTGTATCTTCCTAAAGTACAATATGTAGAGATCCAAATGGCATACAGTCTTGTCTGTCTCACTTTGCCTCACACGCTTAGACTGTGTTAAATGTCGTCGTATGTAATGTTGGCAAAGAGAAGTAGGGATCGGATGAAGAAATATTTCCTAGAAATGGAAGCCATTTATTCTCGTTACAGAAGCGGGGCAGGTAAGCTCCAATCAGCATTACGTTTATAAACATGATTTAGTAATGCAAAAAAAAAATAATGATAGTGACTGGGTCTTTTCAAGGGCAATCGTACCTAATTGCAACCTGGTGAATTTTTGCGAATTCCCATCATAGGCTGAGTTTTACATAAATACCCTGCGGTGCACAGGTAGCTACCTTATGATAAAAAATTTCAATTTTTTTGTTTCATTTAGTTAGGTTAGGTTAGGTTTGGTTAGGTTAGAAATATG
>JAHZMX010005914.1:0-13211 GCA_027743895.1 Seira musarum | reverse complement strand
ATTTTTTATGGAACATGGCATGTGACATCTCATTCGACAGGTCTCCTCAAGCTCTTTTCATGCAAACATGTTGCAATGACTTTCATGAGCTGAATTCGTCGGTTTAAGTGCAAGGAGCCGCTTTCTTTGACGCTTTATTCTGGGGACAACCCTTTCGCTGCGCTGTTAACGCTTTCAGCGTTCAGCTACGTCGTTATTGCTGCTTAACAGCTTTATTGCTAGATTTTTCGGGGATGCTGCAGTTTAAATTGAACTTGCAACAAGAATAAAGCTGACGTGTGGTCTAATGCTTTTCATTTTGTTTATGAAAATAGTTTTTCTATTATTGTCTTCTTCAACGGTCAAAGTATACGCTCATTCTCATTCACTTAACCACTTTAATGCTCTATATAATTGCTCCTCAGGGTTGTCTCTATATCTCCACTTGAGTCCAACCTAGTAACTTTGCTTACGTGGTCGTCGTGGGTAAATGTAAGACCCATTTGGTTCACAGAAAAAAATAATAATTTTACCTGTCTTTCAGCCAAGTTAACTTGGTTGCCCCTCTTCTCCTTCACTTGCTTCTTGTCTGCTACTTTCTACGTAGTAAATGGATTGATGCTTTGAAGGAGGAACACTGCCACTTTTTAAATTCCTTAAGAGAAAATGGAAAGATAAGCAAGTGATACTTATGTACTTAGGAGGAAGCTTTTTCAACATTTTTCTATGTTTTCGTGTGTGCATTTGTATCAGTAAACCCAAAAACGCAAACAAAGCACGATAGTAGTATTCTCATCGTCAGGATTTTTTGCCAAATATACAATCTTCTTGTCATGTCTAAAAGTGGTGCGTTGCTTGCACGCGCTCTTCAGATACTCATACCTCAGCCTTGTTTTTAAAGAGGATTCAAAATGTCAAGAGAATACGGAGCCTGTAGAAGGGGAAACAAGTGAGCAAGTCAGCAAAAATTATGAAGTTATTCTTCCCATTCCACCACTATGTTTCTTGGTTGTAAAAAAGAATGAGAAATTGTTTTAATGTGGATTTTTCCTTGGCTCCGTACACGCTTAGGGAAAATTAAATGGATCGAAGTAACCATCGTGGGAGATCATTCATTTGAAAACAAAGAATTCTTTTTAAAAATAAGTGAAGGAAATTATCATTTTCTTTCTTCCTCTTCCTCCTTTTATTAATGCAGCTATCCTCCAGGTTTTCTTTTGTTCTAGCCAGAGTGCGTCTAACATGAATGAAAGTTCGAGTGAATGCCATGTCCCATTACCGTGATCATTAGCTCACACCTCTCTCATATTATTAGGGTGATATGGCGCCATAAAATGTGCTTATACGATGCGTGCGTCCATACACATTTATTATAATATCATTGTGCGTAGTAATGTTTATGTTACGATATGAGTAAAGTTTTTTTTTTCAATAGGAGCTTCCTTTTATAATAATAAACCACCTCTGAGGATCTTCATGAGGAGACTTCATAACATAACCGTTCGTAAATGACTCAGGGTCATGAAACGCTTTCGTTATCTCATTGTCTACAAAATCTATGTATGTATGCTTATGTGTAGTATGGAAAGCTGATTTTCCTTTCTTTGTGAAAGTGCGTGTGCTTCTAAGTAAGGTAAGGTAGAATCTACTTATGTTGTCGTGCAAAGATGTAATGCAGTTTGACGATACAATTTCTCCCTCTTTGATTGAATTTAGGGTCGTTGAACGATCTCAGGAAGGAGAAGTGAAGTTGAAGGGCTTCGGTCTGCATGGGGTGACTCGAGACTATGAGAATATATTGCCTCCTTGAGACTACAAACTTCTTTAATCGTCGATTTATTTCTCCGTGGAGAGCGGTAATTTCTTCAGAGAATATTTCCTCTGACAATGGGTGCACCCAAACCAAAACCAAAGTACTTTTCCTTCAGCTTAAAGTCATTTTTGCCTCTGCGTGAGCATGTGAATGAATGAATGAATGCTCACGACAGCATTCCAAATGGGAGGAAAGGTGAAAGTGGAGAACCGGCCGCATTTCATACGCACGCACACAATGCTTCATAAAGCAAGGAGTTAATGGAGAAAATGTGGAAATTTTATTGCTTCCACGAATATATATTCCTTAAGGTAGATTTATAATGTGCCGTAATGATCGCATCTTTTTCCCTATGTTCAAAGTGTGCTCCTCAAAAATGGAATCATATCCGCAGCATTCCATTTCGTTCTTGGAAATTACAAAAAGAAGAAGAAATTGTCATGTCGAAGTCTAGTAAAACGCGGGAACTAGTATGCTCTGCTTTTACATTGTCTTTTCTTTTTTCGTTGTTGGGGGAGAAAGAACAAGAAGAAAAAAGTCATTCACAACTTTAATACGAGATATTTATGAAAGTACATCATCATATCATATCTGTCCAGAGTTCAAAAAGGAAATTTCTTGGTG
This sequence comes from Seira musarum, assembly GCA_027743895.1. Lineage (NCBI taxonomy): Eukaryota > Metazoa > Arthropoda > Collembola > Entomobryomorpha > Entomobryidae > Seira > Seira musarum. Next base: position 10,795 of record JAHZMX010005914.1, on the reverse strand, counting down.
CGGTGTCGTGTGCTCTTGATTTTATTGCATATTGTTATTATGACGACCATCGTATCATTATTTAGGTGTGTTCTTCTTCCACTCCACCGAAGAGGAGAATTCTTTTCAAAAGGAATGGATGCTGCGGATGCATAAAGTTAGAAAGGTAGATTATGGAAGTGGAAGTCACCGACAATGCATGTTAGAAAAGGCAGTTGGTAGCGACACAAAAAAATCTTCAAAATACATCTCTGTCTTATACATCCACTATTAGTGATCATTTCTCTCATTGCACTTGACCGTATTCAATTGATGACGACATATCGAAATGTTATTTTGCGGTGGTCATTTTTAAACGTCTTTGGTGGAGCTAAAAGCATGTGAACTTGTATGTTTTGAAGGGATGAGTAAGCAAAGTCGGCAGAAATAACTATCTCATGTGGCAAATGTATACAGAGGCGGATAACTCTTGGTTTGAAGGGTGAAGAGGCGATGGATTTTATGAGTTTCCGGGTCGAGGGTGATCTTCTTCACTCTTCCCGAGTAATGATGGTGACGTTGCAATGGTGAGTCAACGTCACATTACCCTGCCACATAGCGTTTTCTAAGGAAATAAGTATAGTATAGCCGACCATCACTTTTAACCCTAAATATAAATTCTTACTTTCTTGGAAGTTTCGTTGGAACTGGCCCTCATAAAAGAAATATTTTTTTCCTCTTGACTTTGTTTCTGTTGCGATGGAGCAGTTATTATAATGACATGGTCATTCAACCACAAATTCTTTACATTTTCTTTGCGGAATTCGAGGGAAAAAATTCAGAAATGCAGAAGAACTGTATTGTCATTACTTGCTTCCCTTCGTCATTCCAAGAAAAATGGCATCTTTTACAAAATCTTTTGCCGGTCTCTTCTTTTTTCATATATTGGACAATAAATGGAGGAGTATATAGTTTAATGACGTATCACACGTCAAATATATCTGGGAGTATTCTTTCAGTGATTTCCTATCAGAAATGATGAACGAAAGAAGAGACATCATGCATAACCGGCACTTCCTGTGTGCATTCACTCACAATCAATGGTGCTTCTTTACCTTCCCTTCTCCTTCTTATGGGAAGGGAAATTGAAGAGGGGGACGGCAAAGGAAACCCTCCACATTATGTCACGGACTTGTGAACCTTTCTCTCTGTCAAAAATTTTTGCCCACATTAAAACATATCATACTATTTTAGTCATTCAATGCCTATGACGAACTCGAATTGATTGAATGAAATATTTTTGACAATGATGACGGTCTTTTCCGTCTTTCTAGAAAAAATCAAAGATGATTCCATCGAGTGAGGAATTTGAGTTCGCAAAGTGATACGAATGAGGGGTATCAAAATCACGTTGCGCCTATTCCATTAATCACGATCATCACGATGCTCGTGAAAAGCATCTTCAACCTTGCTGACAATGAGAAAAAGGAAGATTATGATGATGCATCATCATATCATCGATAACTCGACGGACAAAATAGAAGTCATTGTTCCGTTTAGGTAAGCGATACTATACAATTGCTTCTTCGCTGAAGGTGCATTTCTCCCCGAGAAACGTAAAGTGCTTCTTTCTGTGGGGTAGAATATTATTCTATTATTATTATTACTATTATCATTATTATTCAAGCAGAGAGCCATTCATTCATTTATTTCTTCACGTTTTCCCCTTCTCTTATCCCCACAGACTTCCTTTTTTTCCAGAGAGAGGCACAATGGAGCCATTAGGAAATAGTGAGATGTGTAGCATGTGAAGTGAAAGAAAAAGGAGCATAAATATTCGGGCGAACACACAAGACAAGCTTTACTACATATTTTTTGTTCGTATGTATTATTGTGGAGGATAGATGTTCGGATAATGTTATCGCAATGGATGAAGAGAGTTATTTCTAGATCGTTGAATTGAAAAAGGATGGGCTGTTCCAATGGGAGAACTCTGATATGTCCAACAAAAATTGCAAGTCTCCATAGTCTTCCAATCCGGTAAACTGTAGTGGTTTTACTCGTTGCATCGCTAGCCGGAAAAAAGGAAGGAAGTGAGGGAGAAGCCATTGATCTACTTTCAACTTATCCGTAACGACAAAATAATAAAGATATTTTCCATAAAAAAGCAAACCAGGGAAAATAAATGTAATGGGTGGTTGGATACATGCTTTCAAGAGTATGAGTATTACCACTGGGCATCATGATATCATGATCATCATAACAGCATATCCATTTGAAATACTTAGATTCTCCTTTTGTACAAAATGCTCTGTGTCGTGCATGAATAAAGCAACTTTAAAATGATGATTTGCTGTTTATCTCCTCTTCCCCAAGTGTACAAGAATGGCTAGGAAAATAATAAAAAAAGGGGGAAACGATTGTCAAATTGTGCTCTATTGTTGAACACAGACATGCCATCATATGAATTCAAAAGCAAAGTGATGCTCTGAGTCTCAATGCGAGCGTTGTTGTTTATGCTTGTCGGTCTTCCGCAGGGATATGCAAATTATGACTAGTCTGGTCTGCTTTTTGTCTGATCCTATCTCATCTCTAAACAGCTCAAAAGTGTAACGCACTTTTTCTTCTATGACTTGGAACAAAAAAAATAACGAAACTTTTTGCGAGAATTGCGATTGTACTCCAGCACAAAATTTCAATAGCCGCATTCACATTCAATCCTAAAACTTTAACTTTTTCAATTTCTCCAAAAAAGAACTCTTTTTTTGCTTTTTGGAAGAGGGGAAAAGTTTAAATCTGTGACCAATACTTTTTCCCATGATACTCTTACTCAGCTCTCCAAGGAAAAACGTTGCTCATGCCTTTTGTAAAGTTTTTTTTTTAGTTCTTTGCTTGCGTAAAACGTGGCACACCACTGTTCGAGTGGTGATACTCTTGTGTGTAGTGTTAAATTTCCCGGTGAAAATTGAAAAGTAGATAACCCATTGACATGGTCAATTTTGAATATTGTGTAGTTTCAGTCGTTGTACATACATATATTAGCTAGGTTTTCTCCTGTACGTTGGTCATCATAAATCAGGATTCACATTCTCCTGCTGTATGGCAAGAAAGGGAGTGGTAAATTGAATAGTAAGTTCTCTGGAAAACGTAATATTTGCCAGAATAGAAGGAGGTGACTGAACTTTTTTGGTGTCCTTTTTTTCTGTGAAATTAGAGATAAGTGTAGATTCACATAAATCTACGCTTTAGCACAAAGGCATACAACTTAAATGGTATCTCAATCTAGGAGAAAGAAGTCAAATAAAAAGGGGGAAAATAAACTGTGCAAGGCAAAGTCAAGTAATATCTTCTCCTCTTGCCAGTCTTTCTTTGCCCATTGACAAGTTCAGGGAGGCAAAATAATGAGGAAATGGAGTGCTACACGAGTCACGCATTTTTTATTCCTCATCTACTCACATCAAAAGCAGTTTCCATCCTTCACGTTCTTAATGTTTGTACATGTTTTCCATTTTTTCTTTGCTAAATATTTCTTCTGGTGTGGTCATCGCCAATAAGCCAATCGTTTTGAGTTTTGTTCAGGGTTCATGAAATGAAGTAAAGTGCTTTGCAGCTTGATTTTCGCCTTTCTTTCATTCTTTGGCTCGGAGGAAGAGGAACTCACTACACCACGCTCTTTTGATCCAAAGTCATGCAAGCAGGCATAAGGAAAGGAAAGTCAACCAGTCTAATAAATTCAAGTGGAGGAGACAAGTTCTTGTGACTTTTATCTATGAAATATATTTGATGGCCGGACACATTCTTCTTTTCTTCCACTATATTAAGAACTACTTATATTCACTCCACTCGACTTTCACTCTCACTTCTATTCTGTCAACCCAACCGGCGGGATATAATTTCCATTGGTTCTTTTTTTCTTGGTGCTGGTGGTGGTGATGGTAGTAGTATTTGCAACGACCATTTCGAATTCGAGCTCTTGGCACACTCGATCGAGTACATACATGGCCTGTGATATAGCATTCATCCAGTGGCGGTGGGCAGTCCTGTCCAGAATATTACTTTATACGTATTGACTGCTTCGTGAAACACCTAATTTCTTTAAGGTTTGCTTTAGAGTCTTTTGTGAATCCTGCTGATAACCCTCAGGAAAAAATAGAGCTACCTAGGGAAGTCTCAAGTCCAGAGAATCCTATGAATGAATGGTCACTCCAGGAGTAAAAGGAAGTAATGCACGTCTTTCACACACTCACACACGCGTACTCTTTCCTTACAATGCAATCGAATCCAGTTCGAGCCAATCTCAATTCGCAAAGTATTTTTTAGCCCACAAAGGCAGAACCTGACTTTGTTGTTTGTACATAAAGGCAAAAAAAGGATAAGAAAGTGTACCTCAATGTGGAGGATAAGAGGCCTCTCCAAAAAAATGAAGGCAAGACCACGAGCCCAAATAAGTAAAGTAACCAGTTTAGGTTTTGTCAGAAGTCGTAAATTGCTTCTGTTGCAGGACTCTTCTTTAAACTTGTTTCATCTTTTTTCTTCCTCCTCCTCTTCAGATTTTTTTTGTAACTCTTGCTTGAGCGAGTGCATACGACTTGAGAAGAAATGAGTTTTCTGGTCTTGTCTTGACATCTTTTGAGATCGGCAAAAAAATACAAAGAATCCAAATGCAATGACACTCACTTCCACTCAAAATCCATAGAAATTGATCCTTAACGCTGCAGTAAATAAGAAGTGAGAAGCCATGGAGAATGTCAATGAAGTGAAATTCTCTGTAGCTTATGCATCTGGATTTTATTGTTTCAGTCCGGTTTAAACTAGAACGTCTTATGAAAAGCTAGAAAGACGTAAAAATCCCTTTTAATTAAGGAAAATAATCCTTCCACTCTTATAATATGCAGCAAAAAGCCGATTGATGAAATGAAATGAATATTTCAGCTTTGTGTTGTCCTTAACCTCATTTGTTAATGAGTGACCTTGGAATAACGCCGTAACGTGGCTGTGTCACGAAATACATCATTTGCTGAAAGTGTTCTTCTCTTCTCCATAAGTATACGATTTTCAACTCCAAATACTCCAGACACAGTCCTTTGTTAACCAAGGACGGCGTAGATACATGTCGACACATTTATACAATACTTATAACATAATTTGGGATAGAGTAATCAAAAGGGCAGAAATGAGAACTCTTAGCATTCTTAATCTCTACGATATGCATCCTCACTTCCAACTCAGTTCCACCTCTTATTATTTTATTTTAATGGGGACTGCACAACATTAATATTTCCTTAAATCAGTTCTTTACATTCAGTAACTTGCTCATAAAAAAGCTGGATTCATTTTGAGAGAAATAAAACCTAAAATCGCTGCTGGTGACACGAGCAGAAATTTATGGAGTTGGAGGATTATCATAGTCATCCCCTACTTATGCTTATGTTTTCAAGGTCAGACTAATCCCGAGGTTCTTACGTAAGACCAGAGTTGATTACTCCATGAAAATGTCAGCAAGATTTAAACAAACTACTGTGATGTGTATTCCTTGCTTATTTGATGTTTGATGATGATCCCCATGAGCATGCGCATATCTTTACCGGAGAAAGTAGCACCAAGGGATCAACAGGAACATATATCATATCATATATTGCTTAAAGTTTCTTGGATTTAGTTCTCGTCCATTAATCTTGTAATCTTATATCATGACCTTACCGCAACCATAATTCATCTTTTTTACTCCAGATTCTTCGGAATGATGATTATAAATGAAATGCGAATTAGTACCATGCTTTAAAAATCGTGCTTAAACCCTTATTTCACGACTCAAAAAAACTTAAAAAATGTAACATTTAGCTCTGCTTGGGTAAGCATGTGACACCTCTTTACAAGTGCTTTTGATAACGCTTTCATGAGTTTCATGTATATTCATATTCAATGCACGAAAACCGCCTTCGTGTTCATGAGACGATTTCCTGTTTTACACTTTGACTTCCCATAATAAACCGCAAAGAAAAAACACTTTTTTTTCTGTGGAGTTCCCACTATTGTGTACATTTTGTATTTACTGGGATGTAGAGAGTGCGTGCGAATAATGATAATAAAAAATGAGAAGGGAGTGAGTGATATGTGTATGACTATGCCTGCCCTCACATCATCGTTGCACAATGGGACGAGTTGATTGTGAGCTGAGTTGAGCTGACGAGGAGCAACTTTCAGAGCCAAGTATTTTTCTGCGTGAAGAAAACAAATATGGAAGTGCTAATGCCAAACACCAAGGGACCATAATATCCTAAGCAAACAAGTCAAAGCAAAGTCATGAGCAGTCAGTAGTCAGTTCGTGTAACAAGGGGCTCGGCTCATGATCATCGTTTCGTTAGTTTAGCACAGTTGAGCTCACAAGAGAAAAGGTTGGGAAAATACTCACAATCACAATTGCAATCAGTTAGCCAGGATGAGATTTTCCTTTTTGCTGAAATAAGTAGGAAGATCCCAGTTACCGTCATGAATGAATGAAATGATTTCTCTAATGTCATTTCTATTCCGCGGAGGGATTCTTCCCGGAAAAAAGTTAAGGAAATGGAAAAAAAATCAAAGAATGTTTTATGAATTGTAATGTCGGTAAGAGGCATAGTACACACACTTGCTCATTTTTTTAAACAGTTTTTACTCACTTTAAAAAATTGAACGGTTCAGGGGATGGTAGTTTACTTGAAAGAGTATGGAGTAACAGTGTAGAATTGAGGGTTGCAATTCATAAGATATATGATTATTATTATGACTTTCTCTGTTAATGTTATGTTATAGCCCGCATTCCACACTGTGAACTTGCCTTCTTGTCCCTTATGTAATCTCGCTATAATTTTTTACATTGTCACTGTCATATGCATCCCACGTACTAAAAACTTCCATCTACGAAAAAGAAAAGATTCTTTTTTTTTTCTTCAAAAGACTAAACACGAATGAATTAAGTACGTGGGTGGGGAGGAAATGAGCAATGAGGGAAAACCTTAAGCACTACTACTACTATGAAGAGCATATGCATCGAAATGTTAGGTACTCCACTGCGGTGAGAAAAATTCTGGGATCAATTATTCAAGATTATGCAGAAGACACATCACATATTACCCTTATTTTTTTCTGGGCGCGTCTCAAATTTTTTTCGTGAAATCTGGGAACTAGGTAGATCATAAAAAGTAAGTTCTCCCTCTGTAAAAAGAATGTCACTTTATTATGAAAAGGAAAGGCAAGCACCCATGCGATTATATGATAGAGCTTGAGAGTGTTGTTGGGAGAATATGCATAAATTTAAAGTAGCAATCCTTTCTCGGTTTGAGAACTTACCTTGCTCTTGCGGGAAGTAGTGAGTGTAAACAAAGTTAAAGTCAAGAAGCTACCTATAGAGACCACATTGTCGTTATGGATAATGAAGAAGTTTTGCAAAAATGCCCACGCACTCACATGGGTATTCATACTTACTTCCATTTTTAGGTGTTTGTGTTCATGCATACCTTACAAAAATTTTCTGAAAAAATTACATCATGCCAGAGAGCTCTACACTCCACACACTTACGTATATGATTTTTTCTTCATCTTCAGAGCCTATCTTATTTACATTTTTTTCATTCTTAACTTTCAGTCTCGTTTCATTGTATTTCTGAAATGGAATGTACTTTGCGTATTATGTAGGATATATGTTGATGCAAGAATTTTGTGGAAAAAAATGAACGGGTGGTCGTAAAATACGCCTTATTTGCATCCTTTCATTTACATGTTCCTCTCCTATCACCACAGATATTTTTTAAGTCACGAGCTGAGACAATATATCTAGAACAAGGAGGAAAGAAGCTTTCGTTGCAAATAAGCTGAGCTCATGCTTCCAGCAGGCTTGGTTGAATGAGTGCCTAACTGACCGTGCAAACTATGAACTCTGGTAAACAATGTTCAGTAGAGAAACATATTATGAACTATGTACGTTTCCTTCTTCTTTATCATTATTTTCTTTAGATATCTATTAGTGCTTGCATATCGTTATTATCTTTATTATGCATGTTTATGATCTAATAATTTTTCGGTTTTATGGCGTGACTCCTATCTACCCAACTTCCATGATATATGAGAGTGTTGCTTCTCTGATGGAGAATGTTTATTTCTCCGCACGATTCTTGAGCCGTGCTTGTATATATGTACAGCCCATATTCCGGAAGGATTACCTATTTCGTCGAGGAAAAAGGTCCTCTTCTCAGTTGTAATTAGCGATTCTCTTATGTAGGCATGTTGCATATAACAACGTGAAATCTGCTTGTAATGGCCCACTTACGTTAGAATACTTTCGCTTTCCTTTAGACTCCACGCTTTGGGCCTTAGCTTGAAAGGTATTGGTAGTAATAAAAAAAATTCACTGGCATTCTGAATTCTGGAAAACATGATACGCAAAGATACAATGTACATAATATGCTTATTCTTTAATGAATTTCCTCGCAAATTTGCCAAAAGATTTTCCACGAATTCACGAGCCAGACTACACTTAACCACACAGCTTCTTTAAAATAAAAAAATGCATGCTTTTGATCACTTAAAAAAAGTAACAAAAGATGTGCTCCAAACAATCGGAGTATGTTTTGTAGGGTATCATCATAATGCATGATAATCATATACACTCACTCAGAAAAACTTGACATGAACCGAACCAGAGCAATTTTGCTCGAAGGTTTGTCAGACATTCCCCGAAGAGTTCCGCGTCAAAAAATCCACTCTTATTTTGCAAATACTTGAGCCACTTGATACGCTCCTGTAGAGCCGGCAGGAAAAGGGATAAAAATGGTCTTGTGGGAACTGATACCGGATCAAATTAGATTTTTTCTCTGATGGAAGATGGAACATATACTTATTTAAGCAATGTGATCATCATCATCATCAGTATCATGATACAAGAGTCGCTCAGAGTGGAAAAACCAAAACCACAACGACGATGGATGATTATTCTGTTCTCTTCATGCGGAGCTTCATCCCTTCTCATAAATATCAGATTTTGGGAATCAAAGACGCTCTTTAAGATATGAAGTACGCCTGAAGGAAAAGCGGAGAAGTAATACGGTGGTTGGGATCTGCTTCTTTACTACCTGACAGATTTCGAGTTCACATTCGGAAGACGATGAAATAAATGCTTGTGTGGTCCAGTACAAAACCTATTGCAAATGAAATTGAAGAGACCAAGCAAATTTAAGGCTGCATACCGACAGACGATGAAATGAAGTGAAGTAAAGCCAGTGGATATAAACCACCGTTTTAATGATAATCGTCAACACTGACTGTCAGTTCTCATGGTCGTCATGCAGGAGTTGTGCGGAAGTAGAAGGGATGAGAGGAACAATGAAGTTAATAAGAAGAGAAAAGCAAACTACTTGGGTTGAACAAGTAAAAGTGCTTTCGTGTTTACTCATGCATGTTCCATAGTCCATATGCAGAAGAGCAGAGTTCATCGTCAATGCAGTGGAGAAAGTTATTAGCTTTCTTTCACTCACCAAAGAAAACGTTTGAAGCCTTTAGGAATAAGAAAATGGGATTGCTGGCTGGCGGTTTCTCTGCCTTCTGCACATACACGATGAAAAGCAAATAATGTTGAAGAATTTTACGAGTGGCTTTACACTAAATTACGTATTCTTTAAAGGAGAATTGAGGAGGGCATCATTGCATTCAAAATGAACGCACTTATTATTTTCTTCAGACAACATCGAAATAAAAAACTGCAAGAAAGCCAATATTGCAAAAATTCAGACGAAATAAAAGGTCCCTTTTCCATCTTACGTCCTCATCATGCTATGCCATACCAGCTGCTGGGATCCATTTTGAAAAAAATGTTTTGAATCGTCTCCTTTCAACTTGAAGGCCTTTGAACCATGAAATGCATTTTTCTATTCCATTGGACTTATTCTACACCTGCCTTCATGAGTTCGATTACTTATCGTGCCTTCGTCTTCTTTGTATTTTATTGTTCGATGAATAGTTCAACAAGGTTTCCTTGTTTCCCATGTTGTCCATATTTTTAATGTCTATTTAAGGTAACTGGACTGCAATTAATGCTTTTATCTTGATACAAGTAAAAATCTGTGTAACTGTCTAGCAGTCCTTTTTAGGTTAGGTCACTCCATAAAGACTTATCCCGCTCACGTATTTAAGTACAGCTTTTAGGAATATATATAACCACTTACGTGAACGACACCACTTGCAGATGCAAAGTAAAAGGCGTAAAAAGTATTGAGCAGGTGTCTTATCCAAAAAGCGATATCATTGCTGCAATCTCTTGAGTTATTATTAGACAAATAAAGCTGCTAATACAGTCGGATCTGCCTATAAACATATAATTGCAAGACATGTAAGCCTTATACTTAACACGTCGGCAAAAACGACTAATATGCAAAACACCGACACCGAGTGATGTATATAAGAATCTCTATAATCTTCCAACGTCCTTTTGCGCTCATATGCCCACAGGTACTTCAAGTAAATGCAACAGTTGCATGAATAAGTGTTTTTTTATCATTTTCAGTTCGAATCTGTTGTTACAAAATATACAAAGTTTAAACGAAAAAGTTTTCAACCGCCTGCTGTGGTGAGCCTTATTAAATTTTTAGGTAATAGGTCTTCGGCTTTTTCGGTCCTCATATTTTTAAAATCTACCCATTGTTCTTGTCAGCATGAAAATAATAAAAAACGACTCTTAAAGCTGTCTAGAAGGCATTAGAAAAGTAAATTGTTGGAAACGGGTATGAATTTAATCAAATATCCAACCGGTATAGTGACCTATCTGCTAACCGCGTCAAGGACTATACTTATAACTAAATCTCGTAGG
>JAHZMX010005913.1:0-31924 GCA_027743895.1 Seira musarum | reverse complement strand
CATGCAAACATGTTGCAATGACTTTCATGCGCTGAATTCGTCGGTTTAAGTGCAAGGAGCTGTTTTCTTTGGCAGCCTATGGAACTTGGCAGACATTGAAGCAGTATTCTGGGGACACCTCTTTCGCTGCGCTGTTAACCCTTTCAGCGTTCAGCTACGTCGTTATCGCTGCTTAACAGCTTTATTTGACTTCAATTTGTAATGTTCCGCCCTGCTTTTGCTTTTTAAAGCGCCTTCATTAATTGTCATTTTAAAACGTTTTAAAAAACGTTAGTGGTTGTGCTCGAAAGTCGAAAGTTTTTACTTACTTAGCTCCCATTTTTCTGTCATATGAAGGAGGTAATTTAAAGGTATCAGTCAATCAACCTTTTAAAACATGGACGGAAGAAGAGAGAAAATTAGGTGACTCAAAAATAATATCCACCCTTCTACTTGCTGCAGCTGTGAGTATGAAGGAATGATTGTTTCATTGGCTTTCATTTGAAACCGGAAGAGAGTTTATCCAGGAAAGCAATCTAGAGACCTTTAATTTAATTCCATCTGCTCTCACGTGAGTCCCTTCCGTCTACCTCAATTTTTTTTAAACTTAGCCATAATACGACCACCTGTTGCTGCGCCTCAATTCTGTTTCAATGACTCGAGCTATTCACAATTCAACTCAAAAATTTCTTTTGTAATAATTCCTGCGTGTAATTAAACTCAAAGAAAAAATACATTAAAAATTTTTGCATGGCCTTCAGGACAGGGACATTGCATAGCAGACCAGGTGGTTTTGGTTTTCTGCAGTACTGAGCAAGGATGTCATTACGAGTTCGCCAACTTTTCTCATTCATTAAACGAGGATGCGTCCTTTTAGTCCTCCTCCTCATGCAAAAAAATGTCACATTTCCTGTATTTGTTTAGCCAACAAAGAGGCCATGAATGCAGTATGAAATGCAGACTCGAGTTCAAATGTTTTGTCATGTATTTTTGGTGACTGTTTAATGAAATTTAATAAATTTTTATTCAATGTGGTTTGGTTTACTACTACTCTATGTACAATTGATTAGGAAGCGGAACATGAATTACTTCTACATCTTTTCTGTCTTTTCACTGTCAACCAAAATATAACAAGTATTTATGGTGTTTTAAAATAGGAACTATTTGGAAGGTAGCAAACGAACAAATGTCATCATGAATGAGTTTACCTTGACAAAACGAGGGACAGAAAAAGTATAATTTAGCATTATTCATTTCAAAAGTTTTTGTTGTTTTCAATCCAGTACATTCCCCCACCACTACTTACTAAATACGCATCAGAAATTGTAGTGCCACTTTATTACGTAAAAAAGTGAAATGATAAAAATGCGTTACTCACTAAAGATACTGGTACTGGTACTATAAATTCTAATGGTACTTGGTTATTAAACCACACGTAGGTATCTTTACTGTCCAAAGTAATGTATGTGTTTTAACCTGGGGCACTTTTGCACAGGTAGGTTCATTTTCATACCTACGTGCAGCTATATTTGTAAAGTTACAGACGGAAAGTCATTTTCCACTTTTCCACCCCCTTCTTCTTCATAAAAAAATCGAACCGAACCCTTACAGAACAGAACACGCGTTTTTATTAAAAACAAACCGACAACGAGTCTAGTGCAGTTATATTGACTTCTGCAGTAAAAAAATGATGCAGGGACCACGGCCACGACCAGGCCAGCTAGGGCGGATGTTGGTGTTGGGAAGGGGTGGTTGACTGTTTCTGTTCTGTTGGATAGATGTAGTAAGGAAAAGTGAAACGTTTTTAAAAATAAATTTTATTATTATTACCATACGACCAAGTACTCATTAATTTTCCATGCTCTCAGCACGCCAGCATGTTATGTTATGTTCGTTGTTCAGTTGAATACTGCTCCTTCATAAAAAATATTTTGAACTGATGATGATGATGTTGGTTGGTGATGATGCAGTATATGTACCAGTTTATTAGTGCAGGTTGTTGTATCATTACGAATTATTGCATTATTTCATCCAACCAAGCATTTCATCGGTTGAACTTAAGCACATCACTCGTATTTTCTATTGAGTTCTCATTCTGTCCGTCGTTCGCATTAGGAATGATGATGATGATGAGAATGACGATGCAATGCAATGCATGTTTGTTGCCGTGCTGGATTGGATTCGATTTTGGATTCGAATGGTGGATGGATGCCGTTTTTAAATATGCATAAAAAAAAGTTAGAGTAGATACCACCAGTACCTGTACTGGATTTTCGTGTTATGCATGGCTGACCTTAAAAAATAGAAGTTTAAATCTAAACGAAAGCAATGCAACGTAATGCCATTATGCTACTCATTTTTATGGGTTTTGTTCCATGATAAATAAAAAAATCTAAACTTTTGCCATTTGCTGTTGCGTGTTTCAGTTGACTCACTTCAGTTTTTGTTTGGATGTTCTTCAGTTGAAAAGCAGAAGGGTACTTACTCGTGCTTTCTAAAAAAAACTTGAATATATTCCAGCAGCAGCAGCTATTTTTTGTTATTGTTTATGTTTGATCATTGTTAAAGAAAAAGCAGTTTTTTGGCCTGTTGTTCAACTGGACAGGGTGGGTAGTGAATAATCAATTCAAATAACTCTTTCTCTCATCTTTGAATACAAGCCGAAATAGAAACGGAATCTCTAAAGCATTTACTTCGATCCAATAGCTTTCGGCTAAAATCAGAAAAGATTTAATTTCTTGAAGGAATGTAATGTGATGTGAGAAATGCAGTGCGGGTTGGTTTATTGGTCCATACACTAAAAAGATTTTGAAAATTTCGGTTCTGGCTGGATAATCCTCCAGTAAATTACATGAAGGTGCAGTTCATGTTGGTGGTGAAGAAAAGTTATGTATTTTGGCTTCAGGACTAAGCTAAGCTATAATTTATTGAGAAGAAAAATAGTGGAATAGTGATTTTCTCTTAAAAAGACGATAGGGTGCCCTGTGTCTTCACCTTACGGTGATGTGATGATAATGATGGTTTAGAAGGATGCGCATTCTTTCATCATGTTGCCCCAAGTGCATTACATAAATTCCTGGAGGAAACTCTAGGAATATGGCATTTGGTGTGGCATAAAACTTCAGAGTTAGTTGGTAGTTTGGGTATAAAATCTTTGGAAAGTACTGTTTTATCTAACTGACATGGTTCGTAAAACAGATTCCCATCAGCATGGTCCACTCCTACCTGCTAATAATAACCATAAAACCAGTGAAAAAGGCTTGTCTCGCAGCATTACAAGTACTAACGATAGCGGTGAATTCCCTACAAAAACCTATCATTTAATATTATGTGAACAGATCGTGAAAGAAGTAATCATTTCCGAAAGAGAGATTCAGAATGGTTCCGCTGGAACAGCGTCATCATCATCATCTTCAGCAAATGGATCTCTGTTGAGATCCACATCTGCAGGAACTTTACCACGTACATCTTCATCAAGTTCGTCCTCAACGGTGACCATCCCTCCTCCTCAGTCGACATCTTTGTTAACGCCAGAGTATATTAAAAAGTTTCAAAATAAAAAGCTCACTAAACATCTCGCATGGAAGGATGAGAGAAAGGCTGTAAGTTTTATTGGAATAAAATTTCTGTCAATTCATCTTTTCCTCTCAAGTGAGCACAAAAGTCTCTTTTAATGCACAGCAGCACCCATCTCTATATTGCACCGATGCACCTGCCTGCACCTCACACCACTCACTACCCCTTCCATTCTACTTTAGTCAAGAAGCCTTTTTAGAAAATACTTATATTTACGCATTAGCTTTCAGAACTCGATACTTTTACTTTTTATGACTTCACTGTTTGAGCTTCATGTTACATGATTTAGGCATGTATCTCGTCACGAGATAAGTACTTACTTACCTTGTTGAAACCGATCATGATCATGATGATTCTCTCATAATCCCTACACGGATTAGCTTACCTCATACTTTGCCAACAAAAAAAATTGAAATGGAGCTACATTTTTCAGTGGATCAAATTTCGAAAACACTGCCTACAACAAAGGGATTTTTGGGATTGGAAGGCACGTACCATGTGTTGGTTATTATGACCTGAAGGCTTGAACATTATCATAGACTTTAAGACAAAAAGAATTGGTATAATTAATTGCAGCTACTAATATGACGTTTCTGTTTCACTGGTTTTCCATCTGTTACGGTAATATTTGGTAGACTTGTGTGGCTCTAGTCAAGTTTCAAACGGAACCATACTTTGTTTTATGAATTTATGCTAATATACTGTCCGTTAATTGCTGGCATGCACCTGTGCATACCAAATCTCAATTTTTACGAGCTTTAAGCCTTCAGCAACAGAAAAGAAAAATATTACACTTTTGTTCTCGCCATTCATTACCTGAGGAAAGTTTTAAACCGTTAAAATGCTTAAACCCTAGCGATTCTTTACTGTGTCTGCATGATTCATTCTCTTGTCTCCATATTTCTTGACAATTATTTTAGCTGTTAATTTTCAAAGAAATTCAAACTTGGTGTTTTGTCTCCTTATTAGTGATTTTAAAAATGTTTGTATGAAATTTTCAAAAAGCAACAAAACGATCTCATTTTAACGAGGTAATATAAATACCCATTTTGAAGTTCACCTAAACAAGTGTGCCAGGAAATGTCATGTATAATTATCTGGAATGGAATGCATGGAATGGGAGTGTTGTAAACCTTCCGTTACATGGTATTCAGAAAACCATTTTCCCGGTGAAAACGTAACATAATTCTATTGAGCAATTATATTTTTTTCTACCTTCCTTTAGTTTTGTTTTACCATTCCTAGATTTATCAATAAGTAGTAGTGAGCATAAAATTTTAAAAAATGGAATGTAGAAAGAAGAGGAAGAATAATAATAAAGCATTAGAATTAGGTAATAAACATTTCAACTTGGTTATCTCTTATCAAAGACATGGTTTTTATATATCTTTCCTCATGTCATTACGAATTTCGCTATGAATATGTAAGGCAAATACTCAGACTCCTCTTGAGACAATTATGACTAGGTCACTTTAGAATATAAATTTTACGTGACTATGATTTACAATTGTTAGTTTGATATAGGCCAGGTACTTCCCTGAATAATAGAAGAGCGTTACTTATGGTATGTGCACACACACGGGTAAAGAGATATGAACACGAAAAAAAATCACAACATTTTTTTATTATTGCTTGCGATTTATTTATTGCTTATTTTTTTCGAAAGGGTTCGACAAGCTATTGGAATTTAAATGTTTTATGTTATTGTGACGCGTAAGAATACAAGGAGAATAGAAGAAGAAGAAGAAGAAAAAACTTGTTTGCACTTCTTCGACTTCAATTTTTTTCATAATGTATTTTAGATACCGTATTGTGGTTTCACTTTAACGATTTATCGCTCTAGTCTTCAAGTGCAGAAATTAATGGTTTATGAGGAAAAAGACGGGATTGGTTTGTATTTTAGATCGATCTTCATTCTTTTCAGCTGACAATTATTAGAATGGTCAGGTTTTCCGTATACTAAAACCTAGCCCCATCTCATCTCATCTCTCTCTAAAAAGAATAAAAAATTGTGAAGGATACGTCGTCGATGAGTTCTCATAGGAAAAATTAGGTATTTGAAATCACTAACACAAAAATGAGATTCTCAACTTTATTTACAAACCACGAAAGACGTGGAGGAATCCATCCTCACTTCATGATGTGATCGTCATTTACATCTGAATCTGAAGGAACTCTTGCTTTTAAAAAAGAAATCTATTTTTTACCACCCTTAAAACAAAGCTTACTTGTAGCTACCTGTTTTCTTTGCAAACTAGTTTTCATTTTAAAAAAATGCTCGAATGTAATAAAACTAAAAACTTTATTCCTTCAGGATTCCAGATTGAGTAATTTGCACCTATCTGCAAGACAGGGGATAAAATAGAAGCCGTGAATGTTTTTAAAAATGTAATCAAAGCGACATTAAAGTAGAGGAGGTAATGTTCATAGCACTTACTCGTGAAAAGAAGAGGATCATCCGAAAATACAATTTTATAGCCCGCAAACAAGTTGGAATTTAAGCACATTTTTAAGAAAAATTTTTGTTGCTTGAAATTAGCAATAGCTTCAAATAGTATGAAATAATTTGTCTTGGAAAAGACTAGAGGTAATAATTTGTTCGGCTATTTCTGCTCTCTAACACTGGGCGTATGTATTTATACAAGAAATGCAAATTAAGTTTAAGAGTTACTTTGACTTGAAGCAACATAATTTATGATTTGGATTTACCATCATGTCCTTTTAAGAGAACACTGTTTTTGCGTTAGATTCCTTGCTCACATAAACTTATTCTACATTACATTATTTGTTTTAATTGATCTACCTACTTTATTGATTTAGCGTTAAAGGCGATGAAAACATTTGATAAGAACAAGACGCAGAATCAATGTAAACCCAGCGACAGAAAACAAAGACAAAATAAGACTTTGATATTTGTGCCGACATGGTTTGATTAGAACATTCATTTTCAATGCAAAACACAAACTTTTGTCATGTCATACACGACAAGAAAATGAGGAGAATCTCACGCTAGAGTCTTGTAAAAAAAGAAGCGGAAGGGCAGAGTTAAAACAAAACCCTAGTTATTAACAATAACGATAATTAAATCAATTGAATAGAAATTATAAAGTAGCAGTTCAGTGATTGTCTTTTGTAAAAAAAGGAAGAAGGAATTTTAATTCTAGTTTTGGCTTTTGCATGTTACACATCCCGCCTTTTTCCGCTGCCCGCTTAACATTTTTGAACGTCTTGAAAACCGTATGCAGATCCTGGCGTGTAGATAAACCCTAGCTTTGACTTCGTCTTTGCCATTTGCCATCGTCGTTTTTATGTTCAGAGCATTAGCGTCCGTTTTCAGGCCTTGCCGTTTGGACATAAACCCAAACTTACTCAAATCAAAAGCAAAGCTCACTGTTAAGTATGCTGAGATTTGCATTGGCAGTTCTCTCATTTTTTTGTCACCTAAGGCGAGTCATTTGACCTTTTTGTTCCTTTGTTTCGCTTTCCTTCTCTCTCGAAGTGTGCACGCAACTCTAGAAATAAAAATGCACGCAGTCGTACAAAGTACAAATATAATAAATGACCATTGTACAATTATTTTATTGCACCTTAAAATAGCGTTATTACCACTTTCAGTCACACTCGCACTATTTTTTTTGCTCTACCCAGTGATTACTATTAGCCAACCTAATGTTTACGTGGGGGATGTGTATCATCATCAACCCCTTTTTCAGAGTTCATTTTTCTGACTTTATTATAATTGAATGAAAAATGAATGAGATAAGGAAAAAAAAGTATTCTCTCTTGTGCGTTTTTAGTATTGCTTCTCTAATAACGTTTTACGACTTTCTTCATCTAACTGTCAACCAAAGTAGTGAAGTACAATGTATTTGCACATATCTACATACGTAGTTCTTCTTGTGGTTAGCTGGTGGGGAATGATTGCCACTTAACTGTCAATTTCCATTTTCTTATGATTTTCAGTTGACACTTGACAGCGAGACTGCTAAAGAACTTCAAAATCAACTTGCCGCGGCAGCTGCGCAACAAAGATCTTCGGATTCGCCTGCGATAAGAAGAAGTGGAAGTGCTTTTGAGTTGGAGAAATTGATCGAGGTAAGTGTCGTTTTTTCCTTAAAAAATCTAACTTGATTACCTTTTATGAGGACTTTCATGATGATACTCGAGAGAAAATTATATCGCTTTTTGTTGTAAAGTAAAACAGATTTCTTGAAAAGGACAACTTTTCCGCATATAATGTGCATTATTCCGTGTCGTATTTTCTTTACAACGGAAATAAAAACGTGAATCGTGCAAATATAATATTGTTTTTGTAGTGCGATTCGGCAGAAATAAAATCTTGCTTGAAAAAAATAGTTTCTGCGAATATGTCGTTTTTACGAACGTCAATAAAATATATTGACCATGTGCATGCATGCATGCAAGTGTGTTTTCATTTGAAAATGGCTAGATTGTTAACGTGTTCGGCAGGTTTTTTGGTCTGACAGAAAAAGAAAATATTGTCGGGACGGTTGGTCATAAAATCTGAGAGAAGAAGGCATTATCATCATATCTCCATGTATTATTGCCTTTTAATGGGTACAAACTTGTCAATTTTCTGTTTTTTACTGCTGCTGTGTTTGTTAACTTCTGTGTCAATTTGTGATGACGTTGTGAGGCGAAAGGGTTGGATTTAGTTCTGTATGACGGATAATATTACCAAAATAATGAATTGACGAATGTCGACTTTTGTAGGTCTAGTGGTTTCTTTTGTTGAATCAAGTTATTATAATGATGATGTTGAAATTCGATGATGAATTGAGGTTTTATGTTCTACTACAAAAGTAGTAGTAACTTGATCTAAAGTTTTTCTCAAATAAAAAATCTGTTATCATGTTTTTTAAGGCGTCACAAAAATCGCGACTTGCTGCTGCTAATCTAAAGAAGAGCAAATACTTTTGGCACGAAATGAAGTTCTGAAAATGAGTTGATCAACTTGACGCGGAAGTTGATTTAGTTTCGCTCCGAAAAGAAACTCTTTTTCTTACTTGATCATCTTTCACCTTCTGAAGTGGTTTCCTGTAACATAGGATGATTTTTATTTTTTATGTGCCTTTGCGCATGAATAATGTATTTGCATTTGCAGCTATCCTTTTCTGCCAATTGACCTTCACCTATTGATGCTGGTTAAATCGTAAATCACTTTTCTCATTTGCTTCATCACATTTCCTTGTCGCGATTCGTAAAGCATGTGCAAAGCCATGTAGCATTTCACCGCAAGCGATTTGAAACTTCAAAGCAAAAAATCTCCAACTGCAAAAAGACATGCCTGTGCGTCAAATGCAAGCTGAATCCACCTTCTCTCCTCACTAACGTTAAAAGTCGTTAAAATCGAAATGTGTTCATCCCTTTTTCTTTGCACAGGTAGGCTTAAAGGTACACGACACAAAATGTGCCGCCGAGTTAAACGTAAAAAGAAATGGCTCTAATTATAATTATGAGATAGTTTACATATCCGACTTGCGAAAACATTTTGAGGATGCAGCTAATTAACCGAGAGTGAATAGATCATAAAACAGTGTAACAATGCTAGAAAATTCTGTCTGGCTGGGGCAACTTCTTGGTTTTTATGAGTAAAAAACTGCACACATTTCAGTCAAGCCCATTTCAAGAGACACTTTCTTACCGTTTAGAAATATAAAATGGAATTTAAGTCATTATGTAGTACATACCACCAACGTAAGAGTCGAAAAACAAAATTTTGTAACAACATCTGAACTACTTAAATACTATTTGTACCTTACTGTTAAAGTCTAAATTGTTATTCAGTGCATTTTACTCCTCCGCTTTTGAAGTATTTTTTTTTCATGTTTTAGTTTATATCTACATACAGGATGGCACGTTTTACGGAAGATTCTTGTTTGAAATATGCGTGCGTTTAATCTAATGGCGTAGTTGGTACTTGAAGTTTAAAGGCGTCATAATGTACCCACTTTAATATGTTATCATGAAGATGACAAAGACAACTTTGAAATGTTAGAGTGTAGCACAACAGTTCTTCGGATAAGACAACAGCCTACAAGCTTTATTCTAGTAATGGTCTATCAGATAAAAACAAGTACACGTAATGGGAAATGATTGAAATTTCCTGGAAATTATACTATCGTTTCACCTTTTTTCAGTTACAACTACTAAACTAGCCCTATTTTGAGAATGTATAAAATTCATGCCCTTGGCCTTGTAGCGCTTGGTCTCGGTCTTGGTCTCGGCTCTTCTTTTTCTATGCCATTTATCTTGTCAAGTTCACATTAATTTGTTGCAGTAAGTAGATCCGCCTCACAAAAAAACGTTACTGTGTAGGAGATACATACCTTCCGATTTCACAAAACAAAAGACCTTTTTTGCCAATTCACAAAGCGGATGCAAAAATGACAGGCATTTACACGAAAAAGTTTGGTTTTTGTCACGCCATTCCGACCAACCAACGAAGCACAAAATGAAAGCAAGAATTTGCGTTAAGGAAAAGTTTTTTTTTTGAAGAGGATCGTGTTGTCTAATTGATGTGAACAAAAACGACCGGCAGCAGTATCTCAGAGGTGGCATTGTATCATCATCATCGTCATCATCATGATACTGCTCTCACACAGATTTCGCAATCAGATATGTTGAAACAGTAATTGAAGGAGAAGGCCCAAGCCCTTTCGGTTTGTCTCGAGATAGTGTCTCTCGGTCGGGCTGTTTGTTTGTCTCGTCATTTTCATTATTACGGCATTATCTCGATTTTAGGATGTAACTGCAAAGGTAAAAGCAAATATGAAATGTTACCCTCTCTCATGTAACTTTAAGGAGCGGTAGGTACATTTGGTAGGTAGGTAAGTAAGTGGAATGGATAATCTGCAAATTTTATCTTGAGAAAAAAAAAATTAGGATGGGAACCAGCTAATTTGCTTTCGTATTTTGGTGCTTTTGTTTATGACTTGCAGCGTCAAAATTATTATTTTGCTACTTATCTTCTGAGCGAATCACAGCGTAGCATGATTTCATGAAATGTGTTTGAATTCGATTAATGAATAAAAAGTAAAGAAGAATTACTCGGCTCAAGTTTTTGCCCTTTAAGGGAAAATTGAAATTGATCAATGAGGTATGTAAAGTGGAAGAAGGAAGAACAAAGCGGGTAAACAAAATTGATTGCATTCTGGGAGGTATTGCGAGATAGATCCTTGATGAAGCCATCGGTGCCTATGTGTAAAGTACTTATTGATTCATTGTAAAAGGAACCAATGAAATCTGTGGCCGTTGAAACAATTGATTATATTACAGAGTACGTTCATCAGAGTATCTGTCTCCCTCTCTTCCTACTTTCGCAACAAAGTGCCATAAAACGTCCTACTAATTGTTAGTAATGAAGCTTCCGTTATGTTCCACCATCTGCCTTTGGTTTAATTGTATCTACTTTGTTAATTGCAATCCTCTCACCTGAGCAAATCAGCTTTTGTTGTAAAATATGAATACAAAATTTCCTTATTCAGCAACATTCTTTTGATATTTATGAACATACCTGGCAAGTATATTCATCTCGTTGATATTATTCTTGCCTTGCCCCTCAAAACGGCCCAACCCAACTCATCCCGTGAAATACATTTTTGTTCATGCTTGTTTTCCAACAAACAAAAATTGTTTTTGTAGTGCATAACTTGACGAGAATTTCGTTATTGTTGTTGGGACTTTATAAAATAAAAGTAGTGACAAGTTTCTGGTCTTGTTGATAATGCGATGATGAGTTCCTACCTCCATTACATAGAAAACAAACTGGGAGATTTTTTGCTGCATTAGAAAAATGAATGGTTTTATTTTTCTGCTCGTTTACCTTCTCGCAATCAGCGAAGATCACACAAGGTTGACAGGAATGACAAGGCGTGGGTGTTCTCTGTATAATCATAACTCGAAAGTCTTATAAATCTTCTTTCTAGTTAACGTCCAATTTTTTTCTGAGAATCAAGATTTCTTGATATAAAAAGTGTTAAACAAGTAATTCTTTGGGACATTTATTGCATGTTTCTTAAAGTTATGTTTAAAACATACTTTTTTTCTGAAAATATCTAGTCTGATTTTAGCATTTAAAGTTTTTAAAAATCCTTGTCATCCTCACATTATTTTGTCATTTACTTGAAGATATGGGCGGGTATAGATAATTTTTTAATATCCGTCAACCATGAACTTGGTCATGGCCACGATCACGTTATGGGTTTCCCGCAAATAAATCATCGAGCTAGTTTGAAGCTCACTCAAACTGCCCTATTTTATCAAGCAATAAAAATGTAATGGATGAAATGTGTACACTAAACCTTGATTCATATTGTTATTATTACTTCATTTTGAAATTGAAAGTCAACCTGATTGTGATCACTGCTCACTTCAGTTCACTGCACAAAGTCAGGATGTGATGGAGTCTCGATAAATCATTGTAGACATATATCACCCCCACACGCAGAGTATAATCATTATCATGGTCAGACCACGACCATACTTTTACGGACTTTACGTAACAATTTTTATATTTGTAGCGAAAGGAAGCATAATAATCTCTCTGAAAATTACACAGTTTGCTCATCACTCTGATGAATAAAGCAATTCATTCCCTTCCCATTTCCTTTCCAGCTTGAGTACTTGTGTGATGCGTACTATGCTCAATTCTTCTCCTTTTGTTTTCTGGTGTGTGTGAATGTACCTATGAAATTTGGGGTTTTCATGGCGTAGACTTTTGTTTAAAAAAAAGGGAAATGTACGGAAACGGTTCGTTGATCTATTCCACAAAGTTTGTAGATCTTTAATGTGTTTCATGTTTAATGCATCGCATCAGTGCGAAAAACCGCATACATCCGTATTTAATAATGACGGATATAAGGTTGAAACAGAAATGAGCAAGCAAAATGGCCTTTTTGGACAAAAGTGTCATGATCTATTGTCAAAAAAGAAAAAAAAAGTAACTTCGGTGCACTTATGGAATCTTGCAAGCTAAAAACTACATAATTTCAGAAAGTGACGCAATGTATCTTTTGTTTGATGAAATACATAATATTTTCTAATGATTGTTTTTATTTATATTTTTCAGGCTTTCAACCAAGAGCAACATGCCCTGGTGATGTCTTCCCTTCACCAAGACCTAGTCCCAAAACGACGTTTAGATGGAATCGATAACCCCGCTTTAGATTTAGGTCCTCATAATAACATTTCATCAAATCCAAACGGCATAATAAACGGTCACGCTCGCACCCCCTCAAATTCGAATTCTACGTACGGAACAGGAGGCAAGATGGCTGGATATTCCTATTCTGATTCGTCGACATCCCAAAGTCTGAGCTTATCCTCATCAAATACGGACAGTTTAGATACTGTCATTTATAAAGGGTATGTACCTTCATCATTTTGCAGGGGATGTCTAATTATACTTAATTAAATTGTCCTGCTTATAACCTTTAATGTTTTTAGGCCAAACGCTGCCGGATCCCAATCTGTTCGAGATTGGCAGAGGTCAAAGGAAGCCCTGCAGTCCGACTTTGGTCATCATCGAAGTGACAC
Organism: Seira musarum; assembly: GCA_027743895.1. NCBI lineage: Eukaryota > Metazoa > Arthropoda > Collembola > Entomobryomorpha > Entomobryidae > Seira > Seira musarum. The sequence continues at coordinate 18,811 of JAHZMX010005913.1, read as the reverse complement.
AAATGCATACCGAAGTGACACCCAAGGCATGTTTGACCGTTCCTACCCCATGCAACAAGTACGTACCTAATTAATAATTGGCTAAATTAGTACACAATGAAGTATATATTACGTCTGAGTGACAACTTAAACTTATCAACGAAGTAAATGATCATTGATTTCCGTTCGAAATCTATCACTGTACTCCTCCTAGAATAAGTTATTTTTTATCAATTTTAATTACTTCATAACTGTCACGTGTCATTATTTATGAACTAAATATAATTTAATTTAGTCATTTTCTAATCGCAGCCGATTAAATGATTTTATTATACTTACCCCCTAGTAGTCTGAAGTTATCAATTCCTCGCTTCATGAGCAACCTTTCTTGCAAACTGACTTGACTTTTGTAATACTCGCACATTTTTTCTAGATGTTTTAATTTAACTCGCAGTTAATTTATAATGATAGCGTCAGTTTCCTTCCTTCAATGCAGATGAGAATATTAATAAAGTCATAAGTCAAGATTATCAGGGGTAGACAAAAAGGCGCTTCTAACAAAATAATAATAATCAACGTACTTACACTATCGGGCTTAATAAAATAATTATTTAATTACCTAGAAAGTTATGAGCAAGAGCAAAAGCTTATTGCGCCGATAAGAGTTCCCATTCTAATTTCCTGAGAACAGCCATAATTCATAAGAAACACGTCAAGTTAAAAAGATTACCTTGATTTTTGAATGATGGATAATGTAAAAACTAAAGTGTTGTTGAAGGCTGGGAGAAGGTTGGTTCAACTGCCTTACAATGCGGGTATTAGTCGATGCCAGCCTCTTTTTGACATTCTCTCCGTCATAATAATTCTCTCTCCGTTTATCGTGATACCCTTATCCTGTCATTGGACCTTTTATCTTTGTCATTAACGCTCCTCATCGTCACATCACATATTATACATTTTCATCTTTTTTTTTTGCAAAGGTCGCTTATTAGAATCCTCAATCTGCCCCTAGAAAAATATATAGGCCTAGTTCTGTTTGTTATCGTTATCAATTTATTTTTTTCAAAAGTAAAACAAAATATTTGCATAAAGAGAAGTATTATAAGATAATCTTAATGTATGCATCAAGTTAACATTTTTATGGGTAAAAAGGTTTTTTATAAGTGCATATCTTATCATATCTTCTTCATTCATACCTCTTCTGTTACTCCAAGAAGAGGTATGAAAACAAAAAAGTGCAGTTTTTTATAGGAGAGGTTTTTCAAAAAAATTGACGTCAGTTGGTTAAGAAAGATGGAGTATTTTTCTGTATTATTGCAAAACAACCGTATTTTAACCTGCTAACCATCCTGTCAAGAAAAACAATTTTTTTAAAGAAACTGTTTGAGGTTGCCCAGAAGAAGCATAATAAATGAAGCAGAATGTGTTTAGTCTTCTTAGTCACCACTACCACCGTTGTTTTCTTCATTTTTTCACAACGGACCTAACTACACTTGTTTTTCTGCAATTCCCATCAGCAGCGACTTGTCGAGTCTTTCGTCTTCTTCTGCTGGTGTCGTCAAACAAATTTATGTATCGAGTAAACGTGCGTGACTTAAAATATCAATGATGACACTTGAGAATAATGTCGTATTCATCTTATTTTAGAAAAAAATTGTGTGATTCCTTTTGTTCTTGTTGTCGCATAAAAGGTTTATAAGATTCCTCATGTAATATTTATTGCAAAAAAAAGTAATTCAGTTCGAGGAGAGACTTTCTCTCGAGAAAAAATTAGAACTTTTATGACGACAAACTGTTATTTTATTGACGAAAAAAAGGTTAAAGTTAAAAACGTAGGGATTTTATGTTCTTAAGAACAAAGGCTGAATTGAATGAGTGTGTTGCATAAAGACAAAACGCTCTTTAATTAGTAATCCGCTTGAAACCCCACATTAAGATCAGGAGCGATCAAACGCAACCACAGCCACACAAAGTACTTATCCCGTTCTACTACATTAAATGAAGGGAATGATTTAAATATGTAATATATTGCAATAGGGCAAGACATTTTATTATAATTATGGTTTATTTAATACAAGTTAAGAATTAGTTAAATCGTGTTAGGAAGGAAGTATCACCTGTGAAGTCTATCTTGTAGTGGTAGTATCATCATCAATATGAAATGTGGGTGTACTACACGCGTATTTTATAGTTGAACATTTATTGCACAAAAACATTTTTTTACTTAGTACATTTTACCGATAAAAATATTGTACATCAGAAGGAATTTAGCTGTTGAGCTAAAAATACTACGCGATTGTAATACGTAATTATCACAGTTTTTTCTCATTTCCTCTTTCTCATTTTTTTGTGTAGGCATCGTCTTCGTCCTATCAACCCATGCAATTTAATGGACCAGGCAATAGTGGTCAAACACCTTCAGTAATTGTTAGTAATGGATACGCAATTGAATATCGTCACCAACAACAAGTTCAACCTCACCAGAATCTTTCAGTGCAGTCAGTTCATCAATCGCAGCAACAACAGCACCTTCATCAACAGCAGCAGCCAAACGGCATCATGAGACAAACTAACGGAACCAGTTCTGCTGGGTCGGCAGCATTACAGCAGTCTTCATTTAACTCGGCTTCTGCTGGTGGTATCACACAGAGTCCCATGCTACCGACAAAAAGTCCGATGGTGACACACAAACCAATTCATCCTCCCTCTTCCAGTTCGAATCAAAGTGTTCCAAGTTCTGGTGGTGGCATTCAAAGTTCAAATCTCAAAGGTGGTTTAAATGATGGTAGTGGAAACAATGGTGGTGAAACAGCACCAGCAGCACCCACGGATAAGGCGAAAGAGTCGACGAAAATGTTCCCCACGAAAACGTACAACCATATCAAAGATATGATCTCTAGTCGGTTTGGAAATAGTAGTAGTAGTGGTAGTTCGACGGGTTTACAACAGAAAGGGTTAAATAATAGTTCAATGAATAATAATAACAGTGGTAACTCCACCAGCAATACCAATGGTGGCCCTAATAATGGACCGACGACAAATTCCAATAGTTATGGAATGAATGGTAATGTTCAAAATGGGGCAAACTCATACATGGATTCATCCATGGGAATACCGCCGATGCCCTCTTACGGGATGAACCAACATGGTCATATTCACAGCCACTCTATTCATGATTCCTACGGAGGAGCAAATGGTCAGCCTTCGTATTACACTGGAGCACCAACAATGAGCCCCCAAAATGGAGGAAATGTTCAACATCAACAACAACAACAAATGATGAATGGAAACGCAAATTCGTATCGAAGCCCACCAATGAATGACCGAAAAAATGTGAATACGAGCTTTAGAAAAGCCATAAATCATAGTCAAAACAAATCGAATTTGACAGAGGATTCACTTCAATTGAGGCCAATAATGGAGAATAGTTTGAATGGGAGCAATAGAGATTTGTATCGCGGAATGCAGTTCGGTCAACAAAATGGAGGGGAACCAAGTCAACAACAAAGGTATGGCTTGGGTCATGAACCACCCTCACCTTCTTTGGTACCTCATCACATCGAAAGGGCACAAAAGGCCCTGGATACGTTGGTCGGTGGTGGCGTGGCCCCATTTACGAGAACAGGCTCAGGGCCAATGACTCATCAAACTGGAATGGGTCGAATGGTACAATTCAGCAATGGAGAACAGGAGAACGCATCAAACAACAGGCCTTTATATCCTATAAATGGTAGTAAGATAGGAGCAATGTCTTCAGCATCATCAAGTCAATTAACGACAGGCGGTGAGCTCGGGGCACCACGAAACCGGTTCAATGTGACACCAGGTCCTGCATCTAGTGTCAGTTCTACATCCAATTCATCCGGAGGTTTGGGTGCTGGTGTTGTAGGAGCAAGTAATAATAATTCAAACGTGATTACAGTAGAAAGTTCACTTTCCTCACCGTCGAGCTACACGCATAGTAATAAGCTCATCGTGCATCAAGCTCCCACGACCTCTTTGGCCAGCGGAAACAGCACAAACAATAATAATAAGAGTAGCAGCAACACTGTCAGTTCTAATAACCATGATCAGCCTCCACCACTACCATCTTCACAAAAACCGGAAGTGTCGGGGTCTGGACATTCTGCTCTTTCTCACCACCATTATCTTGGCAACAATAGTAACAACAATGGCAGTGGCAATAGCCATAACACCCTTGGTCTTCCAGTTCTGCCTTCAGTTCTCGCAGGGGAGAAGAGGGAGAATGGTGATGGAAGCAGCAATGGGGAGACACCTTCTTCGGGAAATTTACATACCGAATCTGGTTTGTCTTCTCAGCAGCAGCAACAGCAAGGAGCAATTATGAGTACAACAACAGCAGGTGGAAATAGTGGTTGTAACGCCTCCTCTTCGGCTCTTCCATTGAATAAGAGCAAGAGTGAGCAGCTCAAGAAAATCACAGCCGACTTGCATAATTTGGCCATCACAGTTCATTCGCAGTACGCTCCTGGCAGTGGACCTGGTGGTGCTAGTGCTAGTAGTTTCCCCAGTAATAATCAAAATCATCATAATAGCAGTAGTAGTGAATGTGAGAAGGGTTCACAAAGAATTGGTAGTGGACAAAGTCACACAACTTCAGACTCTGGTGTGGGTACAGTGATGTTGACAAAGTCACCTTTGAACTCCATATCTGATCACGAAAGTAACGGGAAAATTGGTGGAGGAAACTCGGATTTGCTGGGAGGAGGTGATCACAAGTTTGGGGACCATGTTATGGATAGCGTCTCTTCAGGTACTAGCACAGTTCCTTGTGATTTTTAAAATGCAATCATCGTAATCATAATAGGTATATTACCGCAGATAGGCCACACAAAGAAAACGCTTTTGTAGCTTAAACTGAACCGTAGTAATTTAGTTAATCACTTAAAGAGCAGCAATTTCCGTCGCTTTCGTTTTAATCATTTATGATTAGACTAACTTCATCAAAATCTCTTAATTTTAAATGACTCGCCGTTTATTCTACAAGCGTGTAATGCCGGTAGTTTTGTTACAGTTTAAATTACAAACGAATTGAAGTTAAAGTAACAATGTATTCAAAATTGTAAACGCAGGAAGTGCAAAATTTCTTTGTTCAAAATGAATTTCTGATGCCTTTGTTTGGGAGAAAAAAAGCCTGGGAATTTAATGCTGCTGTAAAAACTCAAAGAAAAAACCTTACATCCTGTCATGTCTGAAGCAATACGAATAGGAATTACATATCTCTGATACCTAGTGTATAGGTTTGAAGAAACAAGTTTTTGAAGTGCATTTGAACATGAACTGACAATACTGACATCGACTGCAAACAATGTAAAGTGATGTGTCTGCATACATTTAGAGCAAGACGCTACCAGGAAGATATATTTTGGAAAATAAATCAAATCAAATATAATTTTTCTTCAATGCTTATAAATAAAATGGCTATAGAATGTGTGACTTGATACTAAAAATCTGAGATTGTTTTTGAATTAATAATCATGAGAATGTAGATGTTAACACCTGAATGAAATTAAAAATTCAATTATATTTTTGCGTGCTTTTCAAAAGGCAATGACTCTGAATGGGTGGACATAGTCGAGCCAGAAATCAGACAGATTCTTGAACTCGAGAAGAAATCAAAGCCTGGGAAAAGCTCTCGAATACCAACAGCTTCTGATAAAATGCCTGGAGCTTCTGCAGGCAGCCTCGCTACCAGCACTCCTGCTCATATCAACCAAGGACATCATCAGAATAAAGGAAACGGGGCTTCTAATGGAAAGAACGGCAGTGCAGGTGTAGAACAAGGTGATTTAATAGGGGATATTTCGGCATCACCGATTCCTCATCATAAACTTGCTTCCGGTTCCCCATTACAATCGCCAAAAGTACCTAAGAAGTTTGATCTCAACGCGTACAAGTAAGCCTAAGGAAAAATTTTATATTTCATTTTTCCTTCACAACAAATAATTTATGTAATTCATGTTTATTGTTTATTCAGCAAAAAGGCCAGTCAGAACCGAAGCCAAGAGCTTCTGGCAGGTCCTTCAACAAGTAACGAAGCACAGAATGGGTCTGCTTCACAAAACAAAGTGAAATCTCCTAGGGTTCCCACCAAAGTTAATCGTTCAAATTCTGGAGCTGGTCAGCACAGATGGAATGGCCGCGCTTCGAGAGGAGACAAAACGAGTAAAGCTGCAGCCACTAACCGTCTCATAAAAGATTTGGGTTTAAAAGGCATCAAGCTCAGTCGACATGCAGCAAGTAAGTACATTAGTGAGTTAGTGGGTGATGGTTAGTAGTTCGATCAATGTAAAAGTTGTTTGGAATTATTAACACTTTCTATTAATGCTTTTAAGAGTTAGTTTTAAGACATACGAAATCTAACTCGTACTGCAATTGCTCTTAAGGTCAAATCCTTTATCCTAACGATGATAACGGTGATGTGACTTCCACGACCACAGGTTTGGATTTGGAGTCCATGTTGGATGGCCAAACTGAACAAACTTCGGACGATGAAGATACACAAATTGATGTGACAGATGCGCATGCCATACGTAGACAATTAGAGAGCTTGGAATCAATGTATACAGAGGTGCGTTAATCCCATTTTTCATGACTCGAGACCTATTCTTGAATAAAGCATTTTTTTTAAAAATCCATTTGTTTGTCAGGTACTCAAAGTGTTAGGAGCGAAACGATTTTCTGGAAACCGATATCCAACTTCAGACCTCAGAAATTCCAAAAAGAGACCGTATGCTTACGGAAGTATGTCATCGCTACCCAGCTCCGTTAGTAGTCGACCTTTCAGGGAACGAAAATTGAAACTCGATGACAAGAAAAAAGTAAAGGACATCAAGGTGAGTCTTTTTTTGCGAATTTGATTTCGTCTGCAGTGGTTAATAAACTCACTTGTAATTAATTGTTACAGCCTAATTAATTACGCAATTGTTTCTTTAGAAATTCATCTAACTACTTATCGTCAGAAGTTTTCACTCCAAACTTGATCTAACTTGGAAATGCTTATTCATGTTATTTTAGGAAATTGAAAGCATCCGGAACGAGATGCAACAATTGAGGAATCAAGTGCTCAAGTCTTCCATGCAAAACCAGTCTTCTGCTGCCGCTGCCACACAAAATTTCTCTAGAGTAGCCAGTGGCCGGAATGGAGCTGGGGTAAACTTTGCCAACGCCGCTGATTGGGCTACATTCCGTAACGCGGATCAACGCGTACGAAAACTCACCAAATTCTTTGGAAGCGAGCCCCCACTTGTGAGAATGTTTTTAAAAAATCTTGGATATGAGGTACGCTTTCATTAATCATTTGCTATTTTGTGCAAAGCAAACTTCATAATGATTTTGATTAATAAACATAATAAATGTTTACAGAAATATGCCACAGCTTTTGAGAATGAAAGAATTGGAATAAACGAGTTACCCTATCTTACGGAACAACGATTAAATGATATAGGTATTTAGATTAACACATTTGACTTTACTTTGTCCTTTTGCAAACTTCCTCCTATCTTAATTATGATGGTGTGGTATGATCTATATATTTAAGGAATTCCAATGGGACCAAGATTACGGATCTTGCAGGAGGCACAGCGACTTGCTCCAAACCACTACACACATCATCAAAACGGTCCTGGAAATTTGAGTGTATACGTTGTATAACATGAACAGAAAAATTGTGTTCGCAAAATATTGGCGGACTGGTTCGAGGAAAATTATGGGCTTTAGTGGCCATCGACCAAGTGGAAGAGACGCAATGTCCAAATCACAAAGAGCTTGTTTGTTCTTCTGTACAGACACTTCCCTGTATTAAAATCTCTTTCGTAATTCATTAAACTACGCATTTCTTTGCATTTTCCTAAGAAGAGAGAAAAATATTGCTTTAAGAGATGTCACTCAAATATGTAATATAAACTAAACCACAATCTTTTGTAGATATAGGCTATGGATGGTCATTAGATATGTAGATTTGTTCAAAATATGTAAAGCGATTTATTACTGATTATATTTGACTTTTTACTTGCTTTTTTATGTGTTCGCGTACGCACGAGAATATTTTATATTTTTCATTTTTATTGTGAATTATTATTACTGTATAAATTGTAGGAAACTAAGCATATCAGCCAGCACAGCATACTATATTTTATTCTTCTTCCGAGACCTTTCGTACGCAGAAAGTATTATGAGTTTGAACTGTTCAACATTAATATTTATAAGGATTGCTATATTTATTTTACCTTTGAAATAGGAATATCCAATAGCCAACCAAGTGACTAGACTCTCTAAAACTAAATCGACTTTAAAGTACCTAACCAAATAAAATTAGCAAAGATTTTTTAATTAAATGTAGAGACAACTTTTATACTTTTCTATCTTCAAAAAATTTGTTTGCTCACTTTTATAAAAATATACCTAAATACCTAATTACCGTTCATATAATACAAGAAATAAAGACATTATTTGAAACAGTGAATGAAGTTATATTGAGGCCGGAATTATTACTCCTAAAATTATAGAAGGGGTTGATCATGCACTTATGTACTTTTCCACGCAATTTTCTCTATCAAAATCAAGAGTGTTCTGCATAGTTATGTTTTAATTAGTTCAATGAATTCAACAGATTCCCGCATTTTTATCGTTGAATTATCAGTAAATATTCATTTGATTTTTCTGAAAGTCCTGGCTCATTAACATTGATATCTAAAAAACTAAATTATCATTCAAGTAATGCGTGCAAAGTATCCAATACAATCTTTTCTTATGTAAGAACTTCATAGGAATGATAATAATTTAACGTCATCATCTTGCCATTCACCTATTTTAGTATTTATCTTTAAGTAGCAATGCTATTTTCTAAAATAGTAATATTCCGCGATAAATGCATGAATACATCACAACCATGATTAATTCTAGTTGAAGTTTTCTAGATGTGCAGGCGACTTTGGTCCAAGCGTTATCACTATCATTATCCGTATGATTACTCAGTATTTTCGGAATCCTTCCAAGTGATCTTTATAACTGAACTGGTACATCTTCCAGAAAAAAATAAATTACACGAACGTAATCATACGTTAATTTTTGCACGCTTCAATGAGTAAATTACCTACCATCAAAAGCTTCTAGAAGAAATGTCCATGCCAATTTCACTCAACGACCATGAAAAGGGGCATGGCTTCATTTAAAAATGTTTGTTCTGTCCTGTCTGGATAAAATCTTTGGCCGACAAATAACTGCTTCTTCCCCACCCATTAATATTTGTCATGTATAATTTAATTAAGCTCACTATCTGTAATGAAATGAATAGAGAATGATAATATATTTCAAAGAATACCTATAACTATATTTCTTCATATTATCACGTCATGTCAAAAGTTGTTTTTGATGTTTGAAACAGCACTTTAAATAAGATTGAAATGAATGGTGATGAGACTCCTTTCATTCCAATTTTTCCTTCATTTGGAACTAGACAGCTAAATCTAGCTTGTTCAATATCATAATCTGCGCACATCACTCTCATTAGTATCCAAAGTGCAGGCCAGTTTGTTCGTGAATCGTGAGCGTAGTCTGATTTAATTTTGCAAAACCACTTTTAAAAAATGAAAACCGTACTTTTTTGGGTTGTTGTGGGGGCTGCTATTGTAGCTTCAGAGGTTATTGAAAATAATCAATGTGACAAAGGCCGGGATGCAAACAGTAAGAAACTTAAAATGCATGATTTTCTTTTTAATTTGCAACAACTGCTTTTTAACAAAGACTTTTTTCCTCAGTTTTGGGAGATTCCAGTGAAGTTAGAGTTGATCCATGTCCAGGAGGCGAGGATGGCGAACCTTGTGTGTTGTACAGAGGAAGTAATGCTACTGTCACGATCAAATTCACTCCCAGTAAGTTTTATTTTGCAAAATTATTCCAATTAATTCCTGAAAGAATTTTTCATTAAAATTATGTTGATTTAAAGGTGCAACCCCATCGCGTCTGAAGTCTACGATTGCGTGGGTTAAAGGAACCACTGATATGACCTTCCGCGGAATGAGACCTGATGCATGTCTTTATATGGAATGCCCTGTGAAAGCTAACGAAGAGAATACTTTCAGTGCCACTCTTTCTCTTGGAAACAACTTACCCACCGTATGTTCATTTGTATTTTAATCTTTCATCTTTCCTATCATTAATTTTCTTTTCATATTTATGCTTACGAATCAATTTTCTTATCAATCTTTAGGGTTTGTATCCTCTCAAAGTCAAACTTCAGGAACTACGGGGTCGCAAGAGAGTATTTGCCTGTCAGCTCTTCTCTATCAGACTTACAGATCCAGAGGAATAAAAAAAGAAGTTAAAAATAATGTATTATTTGTAATTTGTTATACCTCACAATTATAATTATTTCTATTTGGACGATATTTTTAAACGAAACGAACATAAAGAATTTTTGTTTTCCAACTTTGAAAATATTCATTATTTTGAATCACTTCGGCCGCATTTCAAATTTCATCAAAGAAAAGTTAAGACAGAAGTCATTGTGCAATATTCATTTTAAGACATTTAAAGTTATTATCACCTAAAAAGTGAATAAACTTTTTCAAAGCATCATCTTATTACTAAAATTAATTAAATTATGGAACATGATTCATTGACTTTGGTGTAAGGTTTCGTATCTTCATTGCCCCTTAATGCGTGATGTGATGTGATGAATGGTGAACATTAGCATTTAAAACTTAATCGTACGTACATACCAACTTTAAACCTTAAAACAATCACACTCCACTTTCTCAAGCTCATTGGCGAACTCTATTTTGATGACTATGACACAGACGGACCATGGATGGAAGATGATTTGAGAAAGATACAGGAAAATACTACTTCATTATCTATTAAAACATTCTTCTTTATTTTAAAGCAAGAAAGTCTGTTGAAAACAAGAGTAAGAGCATAAAGAAGAACCCTTATCATTTTTTATGTCGTCTGTGAAAAGCCAAAAAAAATACATTGAACTTCCACTGCATTTTATTGCATTCGATCTTTGTGGAATTTTTCTAATACCATAATCATGTTTGCCTTACAACCTATGTCATAGTCATAATCATAGTCATGTCTGATGTAAAATAAAAATACGATCTCATTTAGAACTAATCAGACATACAAATAGGCTGTGCTGCTCCTTGTAAAGTCATCCTAGCTTATTAACGAGCCGGAAAAAAATAATTAGGAGGATTCGTTTTTTAGGAAGTTTGTTTAGGCAATAATGCTACTCCTAAAGGAAATATTATTTTTGTGTCTTTTGTATTACTGGTTCATTGCTCTTGCTTCAGCCGAAGAAATCAAAGTCAAGCAGTGCAAACGTGGACGAGAACATGACGGTAAGCAAAAAAATGACCACTTTGATGTACGTGTAATAAAGACAATGAAGTTAAAGTTAATGACTGGCGACTATTTTTTTTTAGTTCGGAGCCAAGTGCATGATGTGAGCATTGAGCCATGTCCAACCGGAGATGTTTGCGAATTGTACAAAGGAACAAATGCAACTATTACCGTGAGATTTACACCTTGTAAGTACTTAATTAAGTTTCTAGTCTCATATTAGCCCACTTTATGAATTTCTAAAGTTAATCAGTACTTAATTTGATTGAATAGCACAAGTTTCAAAAACTAAAAGTGCATGTAAACTGAAATCAAAACTTGTATGGGTATCGAAAATCGAGATGGATTTTGGAGATATTTCTCCAGACGCCTGTAATTACTTAAATTGCCCACTAGTCGCAAACCAAGAAGCTGTGTTCAATGCAACTTTTTTTGTTTCATGGAAGTGGCCCACTGTAAGCTCAATATACGTATGATTCATTAACAAGGTCATTTGTTAACCGAACTTCGAAACTAATTTAATGTTTAATTAATTATAGGGCTCATATCCATTAAAACTGAAACTTACGGATAACTCCGGATCCAAGAAAGTGTACTTTTGTAAATTATTTAAGGTGTACCTTACAGATCAACCTGGGGAAGTAACTTTAACATAACTAGGGACTTAGACATGAAATGAATGGGGTGTAAATGAAAATATTTAAGTTATGCCAAGCCAAAGTATCTTCATTTTAATCCATGTAATAGATTTTTTAGTCAGTCCAATACGTTTTATTCAAGTCGATTTAGCGAACATTTATAATGATTCCAATTCCCGTAGTACCGTATCCAATGATTTCCTGCTATTTTATGACCATGTATTACCGGACATGCACCATGTTCCACTGTTCAAACAATTTTGAATTTAGGTAAAAAAGACCAATTGAATGTTTGCTTTAAAAAATCTTATTTACCGTCATTCCTTATGGTTCCGTTCCTGTACATGTTGTACCTAAAAATAAATTGGCTGTTAGAATTTTCCAGTATACTTTAAAATGTAATTGATTTTTACCACAAAACCGCAGAGCCACGAACATGATGGGCACCTAATCCAGCTTGGCAGAATGAAGTGGTCCCACCAAGCTCTGGGACTTCCAGCTAACAACAAAAGTTAATTAATTACTTTAAATCAATGTCAGTATACATTAAACATTAGCATTTTAATTTGTAAATTAGAACTAACATAATACAACATTGTGGCGACTCTGTCTCCATATACTTTAACCTCGTCTGATGCTTCCGTTTCATTGTCGAACTGAAAATGTTGGATACGCATAAAATATTTTATCATTGATCCAAATTAAAAAATTGTTTTTGTACTTACCGTGTCTGGATGGTGAATGTAGTGTCTCCCATAAACATATTCAACAACTTGGGTTGGTTCCGAGGCATTAATAAGTTTTAGACCTGAGACCATTTCCGCTAATTTATAAGGATGGGGAATTTCGCTGTAGCCCAATCCAGCCCCAACGGATGTACGATGGCTAGTGATTGCATCCAAATCGTCCTCTTTTATTCCCACTAATGTACTAATTTTCAATCTACTACTTGCAAGCCACTTGATGTGATCGATTGTTGAATTGCTCAGCATTTCATAAAGTTGATATACCGGAGGGCTCTCTGAAAGTTTCTCCACCTTTACGGGGTTGATGTAGAGGTATGGGTGACGCTTATTTTCGTAATAGCATTTTAAGCTAATTTGCATTTCAGGAGTCTATAAGAAAGAAAACATGAAAATTCAGTATTTTTTAAACGGCCCATAATCCTTTTAGCTTCAATACCTGACGATTGTTCCCAATACAAATGTCAATGTGCTGAGCCGTTGTCCATTTGTCTGGCCCTAAGCCCCTAAACTGGAAATAGTTGATTTGTCGAACGTTTGGCATTCTTATCTTATTATCTATATGTTCTTCAGTTAAAGGATCCATAAAAAGCTCCATGGATTCTTGAGTATATCCCATCTCACTTTGCTGCACCCGCATTTCATTGAACGCTTTGTTACTCTGTTCATGTGCAAAATTTCTAATAACTCAAACGTTATCTTATGGATTTATCTCTAAAATTTCTCACTTCCTGAATAGCTAACAGAAGCATTGATTGCACTAGATCCAAGGAAATGGTTTCATTGCCTGCTGTATCCTCAATCTTGGCCAATTCGACTGCCATTTGAAACCAATCTAAAAAAATAGGGAACTCATGAAGCAGCAGCAGCAAAAAAACGCTGATTGAATCTTTGTCAACATTTACCAACGGCCATGTAATATCTCTTTCTCCGCAAAGCAAACATTCCTATTTCTGCGCAATGGTAAGCATGAAGTTGCCCTCCTTCCGAAGTATCAATAGTCAGACCATTCACAACCTAAGTTTTTCAAGCTCTTTTCGAGTCTTTTACTGCACAGAACAAGTGTATAATATACTTAAAATATAAGGCATACCTTATCTGGTGTAATTCCGTTCACTTCCTGTAACGTTATGAATGAAGTCATTGACATGTACATATCCTGCCAATCTGGCCAATCAGGGGGAATGCGAAACTCTCGCCCACTGGATCCGTTGCGACCAGGGAGACGGAAAACATATGGCGATTGCTCTGAGGCATATTGGGTTCCGTTTTCGTCGATCAAAATTTTGGGTGGCTTCAATCTCAATACATTTTTGACGTCCTCTAAAAATGAAAATCATACTTAATTATTTCTAAAAATCTCTAGCGTTCATGCAAATATTTAAAATTTTAAATATTCTTAAAAGGATTTAAAAATAATAACCGTCAAATGCTTTGTATTCATCAGATGTCAAAAAAGCTCTTAACTTTTTCGTTGCATTACAAAATCTAGAGGTCATACGGTGAGCTAGAACAATACTCGATCCAACAATTCGTCCTCGCTCATCAATATTCGACCTTTGATTGTAAGCGTTCTCCACTGCCTTTCCAGTTGAGTCTTCATAGTCCGCAAGAAAGCTAATGCCAATTTCACATAAAAATTTAAAAAAAAACACAATCTAATTAAGAAAATTGGGTACAAACTTTAATTCACCTTTTGATGAGGTTCGCTTCTTCTTCAAGGAGCTCGAGCCTTCTTTCGAGGAGTGCATACATGAGTTCTTCCGTTATTGCCCAGTTTGAAAGATTATCAAGGCTGTGAAGCTGTCCAAAATGAGGCGGGTCCTTGAAGGGAAGCAGGGGGTCAAATCCATCTGAACTGACTTTTTCATCAGTGTTCACAGGATCGCACAATGTTGGAGAGAGATGTAGATTTACGATGATGAGCAGAGAAAAAATTATTTTTACAGTTTTCCTCATTTTTTCATCGGTATAGGTATCATGAATTCAGTAAATGGTACAAATGAAATGAAATCCTTCCTTTAATACTTTGTTTAGCAAAGGAAAGAAGACAATGATTTGTTTATGAGTACTTTTTTATACTGAATACTGACCTTGCTTGATGAAGTTTTGTTTGAAAGTGAAATATGAATTTGCATAATAGGAAACGGTCCGGGTTCCAAAGAATATAATATAACAAAGCAAAAATTGTTTATAAAATTAGTTGCGTATATTATAGTGGATCACCCATTGTTTGTCCGAATTTAATATTTATCCTCGTTTACATTACATTTTTTTAAATCTTATGAAACTTTGAACTATTCAAATTCATTTAAGGAGCATGGATATGTTATAAAATTTTCAACATATTTAATCCATTGATTGATGATGGTTTTGTGACCATGCAGCACGGGACAAGCTCCGTGGAAAACATTTGGTCTTGGAGCTCCACTTCTATACAAATTAGGCCTAAACAAGAAATTAGAAAAATTTTTAAATCATAAATTCAAACAGAAGTGGACTTTTCTCTGAAAAATTTACCAAAACACTGCAGATCCTCTAATGGGGTAAGCTGCAACTCCTGCTTCACAAAACGGAGTGTTGCCACCTGTCACAGGAACGTCCATCTTTTGAAGAAAAAAATCAAATTCTTATGCCGGAACGTTTTAGAAATAATTTAAATATTTTAACCGAAAATAAGTATTCATACATAATATAAAACCGTTGCGATCCGATCTTCTTTTACTGATTCGGCAGATATTGTCGAATTGATCCGATCGCTATGAACGGCATACTAAAATCGAAAAGCCATTGAAATGAAAATCATTAATTCCTCATTACTTTAAACATAACAAAGAAATATTTGATTCTCACCGCATCAGCATGATGCCAGTAAACGCGTCCGTAAACATATTCCACAGTTTGTGGCCTCTCCATTCCTATCAGGCCCGTGAGTCTAGTAGTTATATCCCATATTTTATGAGAATAATCCCAAGGAAATAGTCCACCAGCGGATGATCTAGACCACAAACTGTGGGTTTTGTCATCAAAATTATGATCTGCTACAGTTGACATATGCATCTCGCTTCGGACGCTTTGTAATTCTTGCATGAAAGATTCAGTTAAAACGTTGTAATACTGAATGACTGGTGGCGACTCTGATAACTGTTCAGCATTCAATGGGTTAATGATATAGTAAGGATGTCCTCCATGATAGCGAAAACATTTTAATTTGGATTTAACTTCAATTGGCTGAAACTCTTCACCTTTGCACAAGGCAAACATATTTAGATCGGATACAGATGGGTCCTGATATTTTTTCCCCTCATATTCGTAGTAATAATGACTCGCATAATGCTTCTCATGTTGCGGTTGTCCAGGGTATGTTGGATAATCATACGATTTTGACGCTATGGTGTAATTATCCCTTTGGGTTGCAAGGGCATAATTATGCTATTTCAAATTGAAATGCTTGAATTTATAGCACTCAGTATTATAATACTACAAAAAGCAGTCACTGATGCGTCAACTAATTATATGTACCTGTTGGGTAACTACGTTAAGCATATCTGCGACAATGTCTTTAGAAATGGACTCATCATTTTCGTCTTCATGCAGAAGCGCGTGAGCAAGTTCAAGCCAATCCACAGCGATTGCATAATATTCGCGTTTCAATGCAAACATTGCCATTTCGACACAGTGGGAAGCCTCAAACTTTCCTCCAGAGGTTGTGTTTATGGTTTCTCCCTGGTAAATCTATTTAACTCAGTCAGAGTGAGAAAAATATGTTTCTTTTAAGTTCGATTCTTAAAAAAAACTATTTACCTCTGCGGGATGAAAGTAATGAGCCTCTTGTATATTTAAAATAGCGAGGTGTGATACCAACAAGTCGTCTTTACTTGGCCATACTTTTGACTCCGTGTAAGGCGTAATTTCAAGAATTTTGTTCATCTCATCTGGAAAAAGTTACTGATCTAATGAATAAATTGTAATGTATGTAAAATATTGTTTTAATTGTGCTCATTAAAAAACCTTCTATTGTATTGTATTCTGGAGATTCCAACAAGTTCCTAAGACTCTGAATTAATGTTGCATATCTGTCTGTCATCAAATGGGAAAGAACAGCATTGGAAGCAATTATTTTTGCGACATCATCCACTTGCTCACTTGCTTCTGCTATCGCCCTTCCCGACGACTCTTCATAGTCCTTTATGTACCTGGCATTACGATTCAAATTAAATAATTACGGGAAGGGAAAACAGACCTTTATCTACTTCTAAATACTGGCATAATTTCACTTACTTTTCTATTAAATCGATTTCTTCATCAATAATACCTAACTTTTGTTCAAAAATGTGAACAATATCTTCTTCCATGTTTGCCCAGAAAGATAATTGTTCAAGTGTGTGAAGCGTGCCGAACGGTTGGAAAATGACATCCAAATCGAGGGGATAGTTTTTATTTTCTACCTCGATTTATCAAACATGAATTAGATAAGAAATAAACATAGGCTTTCGAGGGAAATCTCACCAATATCGAGCTTTTCATCAAAGGATTCAAATAGCGAGTATAATCCATTCGATTCAGTTGTTTTTAAAAGTGTCATCAGCACTATGAGAAGTAGATTAACCAAGAACTCATAGGATTGGCAGTTGTAAGGAATCCCCATTTTCTTTGAGATGACGGGGAAATTTCAAAGGATAAACACATGAATCACTTTCAAAAACTGCAATTGTAAGATCGGATTCCCGATCTTATTTTTGATACGCGTAAAGTTGAATGACATCGGCAACCTACTGACTTTTCATCGGTTTTATCGGTTTTACTTTAATTTAATAATACAGTAGTGTAAAACATAATTTGTTTGACGCACTATAAAAATATTTTGCAACGGTGATGACTCCATTTTACAAGGATTTTTTCATGTTTCACAATGAATTATAACATAAGTTTGTTCACATCCCAGTCCGGGCATGCTTCTTTTATTCGGTACATTTTATTTACGACAGTCAAAATCTATTCAGCTTCCAAGGTCATGCCGCTAAGTTCATTTATTGCTACATTCAAATATGACAATACTAAATAAAAAGAAAGTTATGCCATTTTAACGGATAAGAACAAGACAATAAATGTTCGTATTTTTTTAAATGTCAGACTATTCGCATGAGATCAGCTTAATTTTAATCCAGTTCATTCAATGAACACGGGACAGTTAGGAAGTTGTCCGCAGCTCCAATCCATCTGTTAATGACTACAAAAAAAATCCTCTACATTCGCAATGCTTGTCACATTTATAATTTTTAAAGACTGAATTTAATCAAGTCATACTTATCTTATGACCATGAATAACTGGGCACGCTGCATGAATAACTGTTTAAAAAATATTGATTCTATAGTAAAAAGAAGTAGTTTTTAAAAGAAAAGAGTACAATTCATACCGTCGTTTCGTAACGTTCCATTTTTAAACAGATTCATCCTGTAGCAAAAATGTCTAGTGAAAATTATTGCAATAAAACAAATTATGAAAATGTTTGTAGAATCTTGACATGAAATACCAAAATACAGCAGAACCAGCAGTAGACCCAGAGAAAGTTCCAGCTTGACAAAATGGAGTGTATCCGCCTAAATCGGGATCTTGAATCTGTTACAAGTATTTAAGTTACGTACCATTTACTAAGGTAAGTATTTTTGGAGCATAGATGAAACTACTAATAGGATGGAATTACATAATATAGAACAGTGGCCAGACGGTTCCCTGTTTCTCTCGGGATCGTTTTCAAAAAGTCTTCCAAGAACTACATTAAAGTTTTAAATAATTTATGGGTTTTCACAAGTCTAAAATTTTCATAAACGCAACCATTTACCCCGTCCCTGTGAAATAAGATGAGTTTTTCTTGGTAAATCAAGTTCAAACGAATTCAAACAGCATTTCATGATTATTCACTTACGGGTGTTCTGCATAATATCTTCCATACACATACTCTGCCACTTGAACTTCTTCATCTTCAGGGGAAATTATGAGTCCTGTTAGCATTTCCGTCTTCTTATTAATGATAAGGTCAAAGTCATAACTCACTGGTAAAAAACCAGCGGAAGTTCTCTGTG
>JAHZMX010005912.1:0-57504 GCA_027743895.1 Seira musarum | reverse complement strand
AATCGTAATTATTGGCGTTTGGTGAATATCATTTATTCATTCTTTGAGGGCATACCCGAGGAGGGATAGTTTAGAAGGAACTCGCATTGATCCAAGCATCGATGTCTTGGAGTTTCAACAAACGCAGTGTAGCGCTTTCAAAGAAGAAATTGGAGATATTGGATGGGCGAGACATATTAGATCACAAAGGAGCGTAGTAAAACACGTGAGAAATAGTCAATATTTTGGCTCACGTCGAGCCTACATAAGGCATCACATTTGCTCCAGTCTTCTCTATTTATGCACAAGATCTTTATCAATCCCCTTTGAGTCTGTTGGGTGTATCGTTACTGTCCTTATCAAAATACTTGAAATCATCAAAGCCACTGTCTAGTCTAGTCTGCGCAAATCTACGTGAAAACCTAGCAAAAAATCATTGAGTAAACAAAACACAGCAGCAACACTGACCTTGTACCTTTTCCATTAGAGCATATATCACACCATCCTTGAACTTAACTTCCGATGCAAAAAGGAATATGATAATAATGTTTTTGCCGTTGTTTTGTTCATTTTCCGTTGTTTGTTTTCATTTCTGTGGAAATGAGTTGTGCAAGGTTTAACCCATGTCATGTCACATTCACATTATATATTATATTTTAATAACGAAGCATTGAAAGTCCTTAAAATATTTCAAAGGTCACAACAGGGGCGTACAAAATTTTTTTGCGTATTTAACATTTATAGTATAAAATGTTTTAGATTTCAGTGCGCACAGCAAGCATTTCATTTAATTACTTGCTTTGGCAAAAAAATAAGTCTGAAAGAAATTGGACCTTAAAAATAGCCACATATTTTTATGAGGTAGTAAAGAAGTTGAGATTTGGGAATGATAACATGATAAGTAGTGTAAGTAGGTGCACTAAGGAATTATAAAAATGTGATGATCATGTAAAGCTACATCCTTTCTTATTCATACTCAACCGTCTCATCTTTCAGGCATTTTTTGATGAGTGAGTCAGTGACACTGGTTTTGGTCCAAGGTTCACGGCACATCGAAATTGTTGTGTCTACCTCTAGGTATACATGTTTTAATCTTGGTGAAATACGCAGTAAATTTTTTTGCCAACCTCCAAAGTCCATTCACATCGTTTTTTTTTCTCCTCACTCACACATATCGTATAATCCCAACAAAAAATAGAGAAACGTGTACGAACACGAAGCGCGGGCAAAAAGACAAGGCAATTGTTGTAATTACGAGATTCCTTTGTGGTTTCATTGTATGTATTATGAATGTGTATAGTAAATTAAGTAAGTACGATCAAGCTATGCACTCCTATATTCTTTATATTTTTTCAGGGGGTTGCATTTTTCCCTTGCAATAAGTTTGCTCATGTTTGCTATGTTAGGTAGACAAAAAAACTGGTTTTATCCCCCATCATACTTTGGCAATAATGACTGATCGTAAGCAGCAGCATCACCATCATCATCAAAAGTAGCACCGCCTCCTCTACCGTAACGATAAATAAAATCATTGCCATTGCCATTTCCCTGCGTTATTGTATACTTTTCTCACCTTTTACAATAGATATATGACTTGGTAATCTTACTTTGTTGTATACCTTAAGTAAGCCGTCGTACAGCGACTTTTTATGTATTCATTTCATACATACTAGCATGTTCCTGAGGAATTTGCAGTTTACCTTTTGCTTAAATTCACATCAAGAGTTAGGAAATTAAAATTGTTTTGAGAATCTTTACTGATTTTTTAAAAGAGAATATGAATATTATAACGAATTCTTTGAGCACACGAGATTTTCTACTTGTTCGCCTTCAAATTGATAAAAACTTTTTTCTTTTGTTATAAAATCAACTGTGTCTAAAGTTTACAGTTTCTTCTAGTTTCTTGAATTCTGTTGAGAAAAAGGTGCACATCTTCTTAGAGCAGTCGTGTAAAGTAATCTTATTCCTTCCATCACTTTCACCAGTCAAAAGAAAATAGATACGCGCATTTGATTAAGTACATTGAGCATTCCCATGATAGTATAAGTACGTATGACGTTCACTGATGATGTGACTATCACAACAAACAGGCAACACCACCACTACAGCTATAACTTCAACCTTTCTTAAGATCAAAACCCAATCCAATCACAACAACCATCACATAGCACAATCATCAACATCATCATCAGCATCAGCACCACCAGAAGCAAAAACGCTGAGAAAAAGGTGCAACGAACTCTTTCTTCCTCCCTCGCACTATAACAAGTGGATGGCGTTGTTTTAAGCTTAAGATAAGCTTTAAGGTAGTCTACCTAATCGTAGATTGGATTGGATAGGTAGTCTGCATTTTATTCGCATGAGCATAATTTTATCTTTACTTTTTGGAAGTACATAATAGAACCTTTCAAAGTCATACACTACAGACGTGATTTTCATTTATTGCGCATTTTTTTCTTCTATCTCTCTCTCTTTCAACCTGGGAAAATGTGGGTGCCTGGTGCCTGCTTCTTGTGTCCTAGCGAAACTATGCATTGCATAGCTCCATACTGACGATGAGAATGAGTACAGTTGTGATTGCAATGGGTGCATACTTACTTGTCTAACTGACTTTGAGTACAACATCCTCCTTCATCCCCCTCAACAAACTACGCAGTTTGAGTAGGCGCCATTTTCCACAATAAAGAAAGGATAATGATGAGGATGAGTAAGCAGTGATGACAGTACCTAATTCTGTTTTGCATCAAACACTTCTCTTTGTGACAGTTTGCTGCTCTGACTCAGGGTCACGAGTTTCCTGTGAGAAGAAGTCCAAGCCTCTCACATTGCCCCAACGCATCAAATTCGTTTCATCAAGAATTGTATGATCATGTTAGCTGGGAGCTCCTCTTGCGACGATGCGCTCTAAATACCATCATTATTAAATGACACTGAAGTGAGCGACAACTAAAGTGTTATGGTTTTGGTTTGCTTGCATGACATATTATTCTGTGATAAACTGAAGAAATCGCTTCAATCTCATACGTATTTACACTCGGATGAAGAGATAAAGATAATGGGACAAATATTATTTCTCATTCAATTTTTTAATCAAATTGGCATCCATAAGCAAAACTAGACCTACAGTAAAATTAGTACTTTATTAATTAACAGATAAAAATTTCCAAATGTTTTTCGCAATTAAGAA
The DNA here is from genome assembly GCA_027743895.1 of Seira musarum. Classification (NCBI taxonomy): domain Eukaryota; kingdom Metazoa; phylum Arthropoda; class Collembola; order Entomobryomorpha; family Entomobryidae; genus Seira; species Seira musarum. The sequence continues at coordinate 54,338 of JAHZMX010005912.1, read as the reverse complement.
AGAAATTACACAAGATGAAAAAAAATTATGGCTTGTTTTGAAGCGTAACTTTTAAGTGCTTGCTTGATATTTATTTACTCTCCCACGTTTATGAAATCTGGTTAGGATGACTCAAGTAAGAGTAAGTAATTAATTATTTAATGCCGTTTATCACCCGTGTCTTGAAGTACATACATCGAAAATGTCAATGAATACACGTGTGAAGGATAAACGCATGTAAGCTTTTTCATTTTATTGGATTTCTCAACTTTCCTCGGTTAAATCTTCGTTCGTCCTTCTCTTTTGGAATGCGATCAGGGTAACTGGATAAGAAGTAAAAACAAACTGCATTACTCCTTTTACCACTTAAAAAAATAAGTGCGAGCAGAGAGAAAGTTAGAAAAACAGTAAAAGTTACTCTGAAGAACTTTTTTTCGCACCTGTGTTACATCAAGCTTTTGTTTTTGGTTTCGTAATTCGCATTGAATTGTCCACATGGACTTGCCCAAAAATAGCACGACTACAACAGCTCATGCATTTTTTAAACTATCGTGCGACTACAATAGGTAACAAAGGACCAATGTGCCCACGAACTTGTCCCTTTTTTCAGGTAATGATAGAAATTGTGTTGATGTGTATTTTTTTCGTAACACATTATAAAACGGTGACGAGGCGGCGTGGCGATTAATTTTTATATGCCACAGGTTCAACTATTTTTTGCTCAACTATTTATTTTACTTTTTTAGGATAACCTTTTCTCTGAAAGTTTATTAAACCAATTATACCATAGACTGACAACGCGTAATACACGCCAGTTATATTGGTCGATGTTTGAAAATTTCCTGTTAGAACATAGGCATGTACCTTATTATTAGAACCTACCAAAACCCAACTTTTTGTTGTTGTCATAACTGCGATAAAAATGTGAATCAAAGTCTTTATTCTGTTAAATAACCAAAGCATTCGACATTGTTACAGAAAGGGTTTCCAACTAAACTTCCGCGTTTTTCGACAGTAATATCAATAATTGTCGTATGAACTTTTCCAAATGTAATTTCTCGTCGTGTTTGAAAAAAATGAGTGTTGGAAGTAATAGGAAGTTCGTAATAAAAAGGTTACATTCCATTCCTGTTCGGAACGCTTCCTTCCCGTTCTAATTGTCTCGCTAAATTGCTAGCTGGAAAGGGGCAACTAATTGAGATTTGTGGGTGATCTAATCCAATTGTAGATGATGATATTGAGTATTTTTTTTCTAGAGTCAGTAGCTATGTGAAGCATCAGAAGAAACAAGCAGGAATTCGGGTCTATCCACCCCACTTTTTGTACTTTGTGCCATAGCTCCATTCCATTAGAAATATTTAATACCGAAGGGAACTGCAAAAAATCGACATGACATGCAGCAATAGCACAATTCATTTCATTTCATTCGTCCAGTCTACCACTGCTTCAAATATAGAGATAATCAAAAGAGATTAAAAACAGTGGTGGAAACAGCAGTAGTCCTAGTAAGTGCAAGTGGCAGGGACCATCAAAGACTTTTTTCCTCCTATCTTCCATCAGTGAAGGTTAACTAATGACCCAGCAGCGGAACAAAAAAAAAGTCATATATGAATAGTGCACTAGTCATTCCACTATGACAATAATTTACCACATTCCATTCCAGTCAGTTCCTCCAAAATTTTGTTTCATTTTGTCAGAGGATCATCATCGTAGAATGAAAAAAAAATGAGCGTCAACCCTTCGAAAAAAAAAAACATCTGCGGATGAAAAGAGAGCAACTAGTAATTTTCTTTGATTATGTCGATGAGTCGCAAACCAACCGAACATGCATGGATTTTCGGATGACAGCAGTAGAACTGAATGAGTCATACTGTAATAATAGGTTTGTGGATAGAAAGATGAGTAAATTGACATCCATGTATCAATTGGCATTCACATACATCATCACATCACCAATTATTTTGTGTTACTGCGGATTTCCCATCACTGAACCATATTCCGATCCTGTATGAATGAATGAAGTGAGTGCATTCTTCCATCCATACATGCAATGAAAATAACGCCCCCCACAATCGTTCAAAATTCATATTGTATGATGGTGCAAAGGCAATCCCTCGTTTTGATCCCAAAATAAATATCGAAACGACATGCTTCCTCCTTCCCACCAGAAGTTATTAGTGGGCCAACCGGACCCTACTTTTACAATTTACTCATGAAAATGATCATGAATTTATAGTTGTTTAAGCAGTTATTTGCACTAGAAGGGATCCAATTTGTCATGTATCAATGTCAAATCGATAGAGGAGTTTCGGATGAGTTATGAGATGGTGTATTAAGATATATTATAATTATTGAGCATTCACAAATAAATTTAGTGGGACTGGCATTGACTTGTCTGGAAAAGAAATAATGGAAAAGACTACTTATGACAATACTTATGGAATGGTTTTATAAAAGTGTTATAAATAGATTAATTTACGTTTCATCTGTGAAATGTCAGAGATGACAATTACGAGCCTTTTTTTACAATTCATTTCATTTCATTTACAAGCATAGAGAATGGGTAAATAGTAAAGGTTCTAGCATTTTTAAGAAAAAAAATTATGCGATAGCATGTTCAACGGAATGACGAGAAGGAACAAGATATACAAATGTAACTGTACTGCGATTCCTAAATGAATGACATGAGTCATTTATTGGCAATTATTAAAGTCGTAAACTTAGCTAAAGTGATCATTAATACCTTAATAAAAATTTTGTCATGCTTTTAAGTTTGGGAAAATCCGAGAGAGCTAATCTAGAAACAAACTAGCTAACAGGATGTCCGTATCATCAACCTGGGTGCCCTTCTTTTTTTTTCCAAGGTTTCGTCAACAAGTAGCTATTCTAGAGCTTAGTGTGCTCGGTTTTGCTTAAAGATCATTCTCATACAAAAAAAGGTTGATCATGTCCATTCCCATCGTGTTCCATAGAAAAAATATTCTTTGAATGGATCGCTAGAATGAATGAGACTTTGTTGAATAATGAATGAATCAAAAGTCTTCCTCTTATGCATCCTTTTTAATGTGCATTGCATTTGAATAGACTAAGAGTTGCTCATAAATTGTGTGCAAAAGGTTTTTCTACGTTTTCTCGACAGTTTTCTTGAAAAATGTAACGAGATAAAAATCTAGAAACAGGATACTTTTTTGTTACCGAAATGTCCTTCGCTTCCACCATTATTGTTCAGTTTAATGCGCTCTCACAAAAGAGCATTCTCTGTTCACACATATCTTGAAAAACTGTTTTATGGTAAGTGTAATGCATTTTCTATAGATGTGGCTGTTGAGTTGAGTAAATGAATGAGAACTGCATCACACTAATATCACTATAACCAGACATTCCAAACCGCTCAACAGTTGAACCTTTTTTTTTAAAAGTGGAATTTTGATCTGGAAATGTTCACATATTTTTCCCCATGAGACTTATTCTGTCATGTGGATGCATTGCGACTCGATCATCCATACAAAATCGTCATCCATTGAGAAAAAATTTAATGCTTGGTTGCTGCGATCGAAAGGTGAAATTCTTTCGAAGATTTACGAGATGAGATTAAGAAAGGAAGGAATTTCCTTAAAAAATATTTTTGGACGTTTTATCATTCAAATATTGAATATATCAAGAAACAATGGGAACTAAAAGGCTCCAGTTAATGTTGCAATGCCACAGAAATAACAATGAACTCTATTGAAAATCAAATGTGTTTATATGCTATATAAAGGGCATGAACGTGGTGCACTCTACTTGGCTTACAAATAAAAATTAATAATAATTCTTGACATATTTCCATAACCGAACTACACATTTATATCTAAATAAATAATATTTAGTATGAGGACATGACAAAACTGCGGAGCAAAAGTTGAAAGGAATTGAGACTGGGAACATGTCAATCTATCATAAAAGACGCACTAGAAAAGTGGGAAGTGAACGTTTTTCAAAAAGAAAATTATCAGTAAAGGCATCTTAAAATTGTCGATTAGAATGCATATATGCACGCTTCGATGTTGGTGACGCATAATATACAAAACTAAAAGAATTGCTCTTGTCACATGCGAGATGAACGAAGATGAGATGTTCACTCAATTCCACAGAAGGAAAAAATTATCAGCTTTGTTAGCTTAAAAAGAGTGTTTCTGAGAAACGGTAATAAAAAAGGTAAAATGAAATGAAAGATACTGGAGAGGATTGGATTCTATCCTCAATTTCTTGAAAAAGTATCAGAGGACGAAGTCTCTAGAATAGTCTTTCTTTCATGTGAGAAGTACATGTTTAACCTATATTTTTTCTAGTTCCAGTTTTTGCAGTAAGTAAATAAGTTCACGGAATTCCTACTTAAAATGGAATATCCTCAGACAATATGATATTGAGGCCGCACACATGGAATTAGAAAGTATTTTGTAGTAATATAATTTGAAGGTCATTGAAAACGTACGTGAGGAACTCGGCATCAATAATATTATCATGCTCATGATCACAGTCACCACCAGCATCATCACCATCATCATTCATGAATTATAATCAAATCAGATATCAATTCCGTCTTACTTACTGTACAAATACAAATGCGAAGAAAGCATGGCAACTAGAGTACACACGCTTAAATATATGTCATCAAAATATGTATTTATGATAAAAAACAGTGGCGAGTGAATGTGTCCATATGGTTTTACTTTTTCATACGTATTTGTTATAATTTTTTTTTGACAATATTGTGATTGTGAAACCATTCAAGTTCCATTATCTTCCGAAAAGTAAAAAGTTGTGAAGCCGGTCAAAAATATGGTAATGGAACAAAATGCTGAGTAAGGAAGCGCAAGCAAACAAGTTTTGAACGCCATTTACTGTTAGTGATTTCCACCAGAAGTGTCCTTTTGGGGCAAGGTGCTACATACCTAGTAAGAATCGGTACATTCATTCCCTCCTACAACGTGTTACTTACTATACATAAGTACATGAGAGGGGTATCATAGTTCGGAATATCTTCAATCTCGTAAGTCACACTGTTGAATGAGATATGAGTTTCTCTGGAGAAATGTTGATGAGGCACATAAAGTAACTTAATAATCTAATCTGGTCTCATGATTCTAATCAGTAGAATTTTTTAAGGATTTTCTGTTGAAATGGAAATGAAAGGAGGAGGAATGACAAAGTCATTTCGATCACTACCTACGTCAGGAATGGAACGTATCATCATCGGTTGCATGATTTCTTCGATCCTTCTTATCACTGGAAATCATTAACCTTGTAATGTTTTAAGGAAGTCTTTATGCCCATCATTTTGGAAGCAATTATTGATGTAAGTTCAATAAGCTGATAGATAGATGAGAAGAGGTAATACCAAATGTACAAAATCATAAAGTCATGCTTAAATTGCTGACGTGTTAAATCCTGTTTTATGGGGAAAGTTCAAAACACTTTTAAGCCTTTTTTGAGGAGAAATGCCCTTGGATGAGGATCACGGATGCATAAGTGTTTGACACATGTTTCATTTCTTTACTTTTCCTTATCTACTTTCTAATAAAACATAATTCCTAAATAAGTTTTCGCTTTTTTATGATATTTGAAGTGATTTCTGCCTTAGTCAAGCTCTATCCCACGCTATTTTTGGGAAGGCCGTGAAGTTGAAAGTAATGCGTTCATTCAAAGAATATGTGAATGATTTAGGCAATTACGATAAAATTAAAATGTTCTTGTAAGTGGTAATGCCCGGTTAAATACTTTTCACCCTTTGCAACAAGACTCAATTGAAGCAATGTAATGCGTTAAGTATGCTTAATGCTGAACAAAAGGGCGAAGTGGGATGCATAATTATTACATTAGTCATTGGAAGACTTGCTAAAGTTTCTGAAGTTAAAGTTATGGCATAACGGGCATGATAAGAAATGTGTCGTTCATAATTATAAAATAGTATGTGATTTCCATTCCTTATCTCTGAATAATGGGATCAGGACTCTTTAAAATTTCAATATGAGTGTGTGGAAGCACATAAAGTGAATCTTTTTTTCTTGTCACACCACTTCAAATTATTCTTGAAGTCAGTGAACTTATGTACCCCCTCCAGATTAACAATGATCTTTTGAAACGCAAATCAAAAGGCCAAGCATCAATGCAATGATCAAATCAATGTATGTAATCCCCAAGTGATTCTCAACATTTAACCTTCTACAATATCACTAGCGGAAGTCATTATCAAACATGAAATCGCATTGCTTATCACCGCAGAAATCAATCTCCGTGTCTTTAAATACATCTAAACTTATTACATAAAAAGCATCAACTAAAAAAGGCGCATAGATAAATGAGCTCAAAAAAGTATGTATTTTGCCTTACCTACGTATAATCTTTGCAGAAAGAATGAGTCAAACACGTACTACTTAACATATCGGGAGGCATATCCTTAATTTTGAAGCTATAATTGAATGTGTGTATTTGTTTTTAAAAAATCCATTATTCTTACATTTTATTTTAATAAGGAAATTCTCAAATTAAAAGGGATTTCATTAAATCAAACCTCCCCAATTTTATATGTATATTTTTCTGAATTGGTTTAGGTCGTTGTAAATGTTTTCCGCCTTGAAGACGACTGGTATTTAAGAATTTCTCTCAAATGTACATGTTTCTTTTTAGCATCCAGGAAGACGAAAGTGAAATTGAGATGCTTCTTTCTCGTGTTTGATGTGCTTAAAATCTGAAAACGGCTTTTCAATGCTGCGTAGAAAGTACATATCTTAGTCTCCTTTAGAAAATGTCAAAGGTTCACGGCAAAAACGGCGGCGCAGAAAATTAAATCAGTGAAAAAAGATGCAAAAGGGGGAATACACATATTTTTTAGTCATTTTGATTTCACAATCGCCCATCGAATCGCAATCTTTTCAGAAGAAGCGGCAACCTAGTGCACTTCTTGGAAGAAACAAAATGAAAAAAATAAGCACGTTTTAGACACACACAACGCCGGACTTATACATTTTTCCTGGAAGAAGAATGAGAGCAAGAACATCGTTTTTTTGCGTTCTCTTCATTTCTCAAATTAATTCAAATTAACTTCTCCATTTATTCCGCTGCTACTACTACTGTGCCAAATGCATACTCACAACAAAATCCGTGCCTATTTATTTATTTGCTTTTGATGGATATTCAAGGATAACCGTCCAGGGAGCTTATAGCCTTGGCACCAGCGTTCCAATGCTGCCAATGCACGCAACAAAAAACGTGTGTATTACATGTGCTCTTTTTAATGACATTTTTTCTTGTCAATGCGACTAATTAAAATTTATACATAAATTGTTATTCCTCAGGCTTGCTAACTTTTTGTATTCTACAAATGAAGTTTTGAAGTCAAAACTTGGTATTTAATTTCCTCTTGATTACTACCCTTTGTCATCATGTTCACCGACCAATAATTTACATAAGTTTTGCATCTGTTCGTGCGTGCATGTCATTTGAGAGGAAGCTGGGTGGAAGGAATGGTTATTCTTTAGACCTCCTCTCCATTTTTAATAATCCCGTTTTCTTTTGAAGTAATACAATACGTCATTCTAGATTCTTAAAGCAAGTAACATTGCTACCAAATAATGTAATTTTATCATTATTTTTAAATGACATCTGATTCCATTCTGATCTTTTATCACTACCTTAACGATAAGTACTTAAACATTAGTTGCTGATGAACACGTGCAATTTGAAAGAAGTGCAGCACTATTAGAAAACATGGAGCTAATCAAAGTTGAAAACCCACCAGTTAACCATCAAAATACTCATGTATTCATAAAAATTCATTTAAAGTAAAATTCATGTGTAGAAATTCATATATTTAAACTGACATCGCTGTCATTAATTTAGAAATAGGAATGAAAAAAAATCTCTCAGAAATTTTCCAAATTAACCCATTCAAAACTTGGATTCAGAAACTAGAGACTGCCTGCAGAATAAGACACTTACGTACATAGAAACAGAATCGCCCAGCAACCGACAATCTCCAAACTTTAACCGTCTTTATACTAGCTTTGGTTTAAGTTACAAATTTTAAGCTTTCCCTTGATGCATTAATATAAAAATCAATTTGTTTGTTTTCAAGAAAAAATAATACGAAGGATAACTTTCTCTTTTTTAAACCATCAACTAAATTATTTATATTGATAATGATGATTCAGAAATGATGATGACAGACATTGATACCAATGAAAAAATACTATGCAAAATTCTAACATTACTTACATATTTTTATGTGAAATGCACAGTGCATAGCTTGGCGATTAATCGAAGGACAAATGACGACAGATTTATTTACTGCATCATGAAACTTTTCGCATTTTAATATTCCTTCTTATTGCGCTAAAACACAGACATTTCTGCTATTTCCACATAAGTCATTATTCAAAACCTTGGTTTATGAAATTTATTCAAAACATAAGTAATATCAATAATAAACTAATAATAGTATTTAATAGGAACATAACATTATTATAGCCAAACGTGGTTTTATGAGGTTAAGTATGAATATAACTTCACCTTCACTCCACCCTCCTTATTTGCTCATCTTTTGAACATTTTTATCCATACCTACTCAAAATGAGACTGGTAACTGTGCCATAAAAGCTTTACAATGAACTGAATGATTTTATGATTGAGCACATAAACAACAGCACTTTTATTTCTCTATTTTGTTAAAAACGTTTTGTATGTTGTGCAAAAAGTGCACCTTCTCTCTTCAATCGTAAAAACTTTCATGGACTATAAAGCTCTGGAAGAGAATGGACTTTTATTTCTCCCTCTCTCCAAGATTAATGGTGTTTTGGTGTGATCCTTCTTCTTCCGTCTTTGTCATTCTTTCCTTGTACTTCTTCTGTTTACAACAAAGAGAGTGGTGTAGTCATTGTTTAACTGCTTTGTGGAACAATATTGACCAGTTTATTCAAACAATAAGAGCTCCATAACACTTATGAAAGCATGTCATTCAAAAGTATATGCTCTCCTTGCCACCAGTCCATACTCAGTGGTCTCAACAAGCCATTGCTCTAAAAGTCTTCCGAGGACTTTTTATGAGTGGGCTCTTCTCCACGCCATCAAATCTATCGAATCAAAATAACTTCGTCGAATACCTTACATTTGTGACTCATTTTTTTTCTGTGTATTGAAACATGATGATAGTTTTATGATGGATGAAAGAAAAGCTTCGCTACAGTAGTACTTTTGTCAAGTGCTGAGCAAATAATAAAGCAACAAGTTTTTAAATTTTTACTCTTCATAAAATTCGATCAAATGGAACAACGTCAAAACAATTGCTTTTCTCTCTCCGTGATCCACCATATACTTAGGATGTGATAAAGCTCCTAAACAATGATACTTTTTTAACATAGGAATAAATCTATGACTCAAAGACAGTAAAGGGACAAATTTTTATCTCGCAAAATTATTTGATTTGTCGACTTTTAGCATTTTCATCGTCATCGGCATCGACCGAAAGAGTGTTTTCAATATCAACGGAATTGACGCACGACAAAGGATAAAAAAGGAGAAATAATATGCTTCTGTACACTCCTATGGAAGCATGACCCAATTAAATTTCTATCGGATTCTATATTATCGACAAAATATTTGAGACGACTTGGACCAAACATAATTCATTTTTTCATGAATGAGTTGAAATTTGTAGCCCGTTAGGATCTAACGACGTTGAGATTTATACGCCTGGCCTGATGCATATAAAGTGTACGTTTTAGAGATTGTTTAGTCGCTTTCGTTTCTTCTTATTATTTCCTTTAGAAAAAAAAGTTTGAGATGATCGCTTTGGCATAAGTATACCAATGCATTTATTACGTAAGGTGACTGGAAAAAACAAGGGTATATTTTTAATAAGCTCTGGCTTCGTATGGGAACCTTTTTCGCTAAGTTTCATCCCTTTTAAAAAATTGTTGAAGAGCCGAAAACCCTCTAATTCTTTCGTTTCGTAACTCATTGTCTCCTCGGTTTTTGTTGCTGTGCTATGTGGAAGGTGATATTGCATCGCATTTAATTCGGAGCAAACTTCTTCTGTAAATCAATTGTGGAGGAAAAAATCGCAGGGGACCTAGCACAACGAAGATGATGTGAATGGGAGTCAAAGTTGAGAGGCGAAAAGTGAAGGAAAAAGACAGGAGAAGGAAAAGAAGAGGAGAAGAAGGATGGATGAATTGGAGTTTTTATTGAAAAGAAGAACTCATACAAAAGATTTTGCCCTACTTTTTTTGTCTTGCGAGAGCATAATCGTATTTCAATTGCCTATATTTTACTCCACTCTAAGGTTTCCCAGAGAATCTAATGTGGAGGGGATTTCTGCTCGTTATATATGAAAAGGAGTCAGAGTCGAGGACAAACCAGTTGATTCTCGTCGCCTTTGCCCTTTATTTACATTCTTAATATATTTATGTGTATATCAGTATTCGCTCCCTCAATCATGCAACTCTTGTCTTCTTCCTTGTCGCTTCATCTTTGGCTTCTCTTTATTTATGACAGATACATATGTTATGTACTGTGCCAGCACTTTTCTAGGGGGTCATATTTTCCCCGTTCATTTGTCTTCGTTTTTGGCTTCTTGGTAGGATTAGAATGGCAATAGAAGCCCGTTTATTGGTTTAAAATCTAATAAATATTTATGAAGGTGACAGAGGCCGTGGAACATAAATAAATAACTCATTACCATAGTTATTGTGGCTGACAGGTAGGAAATGCCCATGGTGTGGAGTAGTCAGACTTATGAAGAAAAAATTCCCACCATATCGTCCTAATCATTACCACTGATTGTGATACTGAGTCACAAAGAATTCTAGTCCAAGCGCAACTGCTCTACAAATTACTTGTCGAAAAGGACGGGATAAGGAACGGAATACGTAATTTTAGATTTTCGCCATCTCAATTTTGAAAGAAGAAGAGAAAAAGGTAGGCTAGGGTCATTACAGATTTACTTATACATAAATATTATAAATAAAAATGAACACTGAAAACTTCGTTAAGGGCTGAATGCCTTCATCTCTTGCATCAGATTCCAAGTCTTGCTAATTACTGCCGCGAACATCATTCTATGCTCACCTTCTTGTCACTTCTGCTAATCAGCTTCAACATCCACGGGCGATGATATAATTGCGGCGTAACACCTTCCCACTTTTGCGATATGATTGAATGCAGGGCAAAACTACTTACATAAACGTCCCTCCTCGCCAACTTAGCGTTTTGCTTGATGATACATAATAATATGTAACAGCAGAGAAGAAAATAAATATTGGGCTTGCGTAAGCGTAACTAAAATACGAAAAAGGCTGAATGAAATACTAAAAAAAGCTTTTAGAGAATGGAGATAAAACAAGCCTTAACAATATAATAGGCTGCGTGGTTCGGTGCTCTCGGTCGTTGCAGTGGTAAGTAGTAAGTAAGCTGTAGTTGTGTTTCATATTAGTATAATCATATACCCTTACGTCGTCCGTTCCCGAAAGTTGGATGAAAATCTTGGGGCTCGTGCCAACTGTTTCTGTCTTCTGAGTTACTAATATACCCGTGTAAAATTTTCGGGTCGGTCGTTTCGTTTCATAAAATCGTGGAAGAGTAGCCGACATCGTATCTATTACAGCGTGCCCAAAAGCATCTTGTTAGATTGCCTCTCGGTGTTTGCCGTTTGCTTACTTATGGAAGTGTGCCCTATCTCCTCCTCGTTTCCTCATACCGAATCTCCTTTCAAGAGCAAAGATTTTCTAGACGGTCATCGGAAAAGTGAAATGGATTTATTTTCAGGGAAGAAAAAAAAGTTAATGTGGTGCGATGAACAAGTCTCGGTGGTGATACTGATGATGATGATGATGGTAGTAGTAAAAGAATTAAACCAAAGCAATGACTTTCTCATTTTCTTTTCTTACAATTTTTATATGGCTCATGCACGCTTCTCAGTTTTTCCTTGTCTCGCTTCAGATCGATGATACTCTGCGGAGGATATATTTACGAGAAACATCTGCTCCAGTTTTTATCCCATTTTTTTGTCTTCGCGTAGGGCTTTTTTGGAAGGGTATTTTGTTGGCGAATAGGCACATGCATCATGTGACGATTCTTCTTTTTTAAACTTCTGCTGATGGCAGTTGAAAGTTCTCGGGATGGCCAAAAAGAATCTTAGATTGGGGGGGCACTAAGCCTTTTAACAAAAGCATATGTCCTGAATCAAACCTCCCTTTTCTTGAAGGGACGCGATGCGAGAGAAAAGATGTGATATTTGATATTTACAATTTTGACCCGTGCACTTACTATTATCATTATTTCTTGAATAAGTTCAAAAAACTCCAGCCTTGAACATTGAACACTACTGGAATAATTGTAGGTACAAGTACAATGACTGATTGACATAATCGCCGTATGTTGTTGCTCTTGTCTGCTCCCTCATCCTTTTTCCATGGACATGTGCCTTCAAAAAATCTTGGTGGTGGTAGTGGTGGTGTAACGATGATGAGCAAGGTTGACTGGTTTTTTTCTTACTTGAAAAAAAGGAGCAGATGCAAGATGCATCCAAGCTTTAGAAGATGATGCATTGTTTTGTTCTTTTCATGTAGTCGTAATTGTATGTGATTTGATGTGATGTGTTGTAAGTTGTATTAACCCTAAAAAGACTCGCTTTCATAACAGCTATAAAAAGAAAATTGAAAAAGCAGGAGTCGACTGATTTCTTTTAAAGACGGACACTTGTGTCGCGTGCACATGGCATGGCCGTGGAGAAGAAGAGGAAATCGTCTTAATCTTTAGTTCCCGTTTGTAGTGCTTTTTCACTTTCGTCCCTCACTTATCCAATAATATATTTTTTTTCTTTTGAACCCCTTCTTGAAGACATTTCGAACGAACTTAAATACCTACTTTTTGTGGAGGGAGAATGGAATACTACATCAGGGTTTAAGGAAGGGTAGGGTAGTGCTGCCGTTTGTCGAATGCCAGGTGTTCCGCGATGATGAGTGAATTACGTCCCTTTAGCCACGGCACAAGCACACACCAGTTACCTACATATTTATTATGGAAATGTGAACAAAAAATCCTTCAAAATCATCATTACTCTTCCATGCCTTCATAATCATCTGCCGCTGAAAAACGATCACTGTTTTGGTGATGTAGGTTTCTGGAGCAGTAACGGCGAAACCAAGTCAGACATAGAGAGTAAGCCAGGTTCGCATTTAAAAAATGATGCACTTTCTAAAACAGTTCATTGAAGCAACACGACGGCTGCAGACGGCTACTATATGTTCAACCGACTGCGCACTTGCTTGATTGCATGACCATTCCAGAAAAATAAGCTGGTTCAAGGAGAAGAGAAGGAGAATTGTAATGTTTCTCTTAATTCCTGGAAGAGGGTTAAAAAATGAATTTTATTAAGACGATGAGACAACTAATGCCAACTGTTCTTACTCATTCTAGAAAACATCATCTTTAGATAAAGGGTTTTTCATCATTATCACTTTACTTGGAAAGATTCTTCTTTTATTCTTGTCAACTTCTTCATAATTTTCTTTCTTTCATGTCAAGGGTATGATGAATGTTGTTTATGGATCTATTTTTCCCTCCTCGAAAGATTAAAGATTATCGGATCATGGATAGTGGAACAAAATCATATTTTTTGTGAATAATGGAGTCAAAGGGTGTGCTCTATTTATCATTTACAGTCTTCCACGAAGACAACGAAAATAGCTGGAATGAATATATGCATGAATGTAAATATGTGTGTTTTGAAAAGATATCAACTTACTTCGAAGAAAATGTGGCATTAATTTCATTTCCTTTTAAAAATTATTTAGGTCGTTTTCAAGTTTATTAATGTATAAAGCCATAACTCACTCGATCGGTCGACTTGGGTGGTTTTTGCTGAACGGACAATTTTTCTTGGATTGATGGATTTATCTACGCCCTAGAATTAATCAGTATTAGGCTAATCTTGGCTCAATTACCTCTTAAAAACGAAAATTTTGTAAAATGACAGTTGTAGTTTATTTATACGAATTCAATTCAATTTTTCTTTTTTCAACTATCAGGCAAATGTAAACATTGAAAACAAAGAGGCAGATGTTGTGAAGCCAGAATTCGAAGATGCACGTCGGTGCTACATTTATATTGCAATTTGCATTACTAAAGTGTAATGGTTTGTATTAGAGCATACCACACAGACATCATAACAATAACGACGTAAGGCATAATTAGCACGAAGTGATACTGTGTCTGTCGCGTGCAATATTTATAAAGAGATGACGTAAAATGATTGCACGCTACAGCATATAAAAATAGACATCTGTCTAAACTAAAAACTTGCCCATTTTTTGCGAACAGAAAATATGCTCAAATATCTTTACGCTACTATCAAATTGTCATTTTTATTGTATCTGCCTCTGGTGGTTTTGTTTTGTTTGATGGTGCAACTATTATAAAAACACTATTCTAGCATAAATAATAGTTTTTGGGAATGAAACAGAGAGAGAGAGAGACGAGATAAATTTTATAAAAAGTAAAATGACTGAAAGGGATATCAAGCATTTTGATGGACGGCTCCAATTATTTTTCCGACAGTGTAAAATAATAATTTATGGAGGATGGTGATGGAAACAAGACATGATAGAATTTCAGTCCAGAATGTATGCATATTTCATAAGAATTGTGTACGCACTCTTCCATCACCAACAAAAACCATTCCTTTCAGTTGTTCCGTGTTCAATTACTATTCCATTCCATAAATAGATGTATTCAATTGTTATACCATTTTAAGTGCTTTTAATGGAGCGTAACGTGAAAAAATACGCGAAACTGCAAAATATTATTCAAAAAATTTGCCCTAAAAGATGGATGCACTTTTCAAATTAATACTTGGTTTGGATGAAATTACATACGAAAAAACAATTGATTGTAATTGAAAGGTTTCCTCACGCTATATAGTTACTGTTACAGAAGTTTCTGTAAATGAATTCCTGCAAAGGGGTTGATATGAAAGTAAGACCTTGGACTGGTCCACTGCCCTTATTTTTTTTTTGCGTGCAGACTCCAGCATTTTTCACCCTTTTTATTATAATAAGTGCATGTGAAGACATCCTTAGCAGAAATCATGCAGCATCCGTTAAGTCTCGTGGCCTTCAGGGATGAAACGGGGTCTTTGCCTTTCGTAATTGCTATCTTCCTAGAAAACTAATGATACTTGCATACTGTTCCAGTTAAATTTAAGAAGTAGCGGTGGCCCGCTTCATGTTTCCTCACTTGGCATGCCAATGTCGGTGATGTTTTTTTTAAATAGAAAACGATCTATGTTTAAATATGAAGGAGAATAATACTAATCTTTTTTTGCTCCCCTTAAAGTAAGCAACAGCTGCTGTCCAGGAGTAGTTGAAAAAGCGCCAGGCCAGATTAAATTAGCATAGCTGTATTCATGGAAATGGTGAAACAATTAAAAACATTTGACTCATACGTAATAATCATCGCATAATAAAAATATGCCCTTCTAAAAACAACTCTCTCATATTTTTTAATACACGAAAGGAAATGTATGTAGTAACTGGAAAAGGAAAAAGTACTTAAGGCAATTATAACAAACTTCCAGCTGTCAACTTCTAACAAGGAATGGAGAATTCCAACGGAGAAGAAAGACATAAGAGCGGTTTCGTTTCAATTTTTTTTCGGTTAATGCCTCTCTTTCGAGTTGACTTCTTCGAGCTGACTGAGTCTTAGTCTTGACACATGTTACTTTACAATAGCGCTGTGTAACATGTGCTTTCTACTAACCTCCTCCTCCGCTTCAGTTTCTTGTTGATGTTTTACATTTCCCTAAAAAGCGTTTTTTCCATTCCGGGCCCATACAATTGGTATTAAGATTTAAATCTAGACTTGCTCGGTGGAAAGATTCCTTTACTAAAAAATATTGTTGTGATTTTGTCACCACTTCGAACATCTCAAACCGTTATGCTTGCACATGACCTGTGTCGTTCTCGATCATTTTTCTTCATTTAATCCTCCGCGATTGTTCGCTGCTCTTTTTTCAGACATGGCACATGTGTCATCCACACGCAGACAGTGAAACACAACGACATCTCACCAGATTTTCCTTTTATCTCATTCACTCTTTCTTATTATCCATCCACTATCACCACCACCAGCGTCAAGAGGAAGATGAGGTGAGACTGTGAGATGAGACTTTCTCACTTCGCAACATCACGACGACGACAAACCCTTTGAATTAAAATTCCCAGAGCCTCTTTAAAATGAATGCTTCGAACCAAACTTCTCCATTTAAGTCATTTATATGCAGCAGCTAATATTTACTGAAGAGCTTTTACTCCTTTTTTCATTAAAAATCGACTATCTAACTGACTGTACTTAACTACATATATACATATATTTTACAATAAGAGCTGCAGTCAATCCACCCTTATTTTGGATTATGCACACAGAGCAAATGACAAATGACACTCCGACAGCTTTAAAAAGTACTTCAAAAGTAGGTGTTCTTCGTTCATCTGTTGGTTGGGAATGGGATGCAGAAGAGTTTGATTCCGTGCACACTGATTTTTAAAGTAGGAGGAATGAAACGTCTGTTTTAGTTCTTGACTTAACTTGGCACTGATGACAAAACCCATTGAGTGAGTCAATCCATTCATAAAAATCATATCAGATTTTTAATTTGCATGCAAATTACTCCGTTATCATGCACACATGAGTGGCAATTATACATAATTTTGACACTTCATTACTCAGTCCTTAAACTTACGCGCGATCTTGCATGGTTTTTAACACATGGTTTCCCTGCAACACAGACCCCTGAGGAACTCCGGGCAAAATACTCCAACCCGACCGAAATGGCATATTTCGGATGTATTAAAATCTACTCTGAGGAATATTATGATGTTGAGGTTGCGGTTATGGATGATAAATGCTCATAGACATGTGTACATATGTACATGCATACACAAGGCAGTGGGGTAGGAAGGATAGAGTAGGATTTCAGTTACATTACGATCGATGTTTTGAAAAGTTTGTGTTATTGAAACTTGTGAATTATTCAGTAATTTTAGACGCGAATATTATTTACTATTTATACTACGTTCCCTATGTGTTAGCCTGCATCCTTGTAATGAGTAGACATAATAGGTGAAACAGATTGTGTCTGAGTGAGTGTGTTCACAAATTTTTAGCTCCTCACTTTATTTCACTGAATAATGCGGAGAGAGTGCCAGGAATTTGTTCCGACCCGGTCTCATTAAATATGTATATCATAATGAAAAATAGAAGCTTTGATCATCCTTTCCCTACGACTACTACTCCATCCAACACGAAAGCCAGTCGATAAAACAGCTAGGATTTACTCTCTTTTTTTTTGTTTGGGGGAGCTAAAACTCCAAAAACTCGCATGCCATACCACAAAAAAATAATAATAAATTTTTTAAAGCCCTTCCTTAAAAAATCAGATCATGATCATGCAGATATTGTATACATGAAGGAATGCTTTCTCTTAAATTACTCATAAGGACCTATATGCTTACATGGAGTTCTCTCCCATTTTTTATGAGACTTTCTTCGCTTTGCAGCAGCAGGAGCGACGGTCAGCAATAATGAAGGTTGTTCGTCTTCGACGATGAAAAAAAGTTTTTTGGGGGAAGAGATGATGGTGCATGACTGGAATAAAAATAGTGGAAAACTACTTTTTTTGTACAGAATAGTAAGGAAAACTACTTGGTGTGATATCCTCTGTGAGTCACGACCGCAAAAGTCCGTAATGGGACGAGAAATAAAATAGAAAACTGCACATTTCCCAATGAATGTGCGTGTGGTTTCTTGTCTGACCGTCGCCATCCCGTAGAAATGGAGCGACCGACCGCGTGCTCTTGCTTGATACAATCAGTCAGTCATAGTAACTGAGAATCTCTGACAGGTAAAAAAAACTTTCTCAGTAAGTGGAAAAAATGACATGGAAGCTATAAAAGGGGAGAGAAAAATCCTTCTACTCCAGAAAACTTCCCTTTTTTATGACATGCATGCACTGGGAAATTACTCGAAGCTCATGTGTTTTCATTAAGTGTAATATAAACTGAATAAATAAGTAGATTGAAAGTGGAAGAAAAAACTTTACTGCTGCGTGTACTATGGCCGCATTTTTCCTTTCACTTTTTTCAGATTATAAAAATATAAGTAAATAAAGAAAAACTTTATCGTGTAAGTTATGTAGAAGTGAGTAAATGAAACGATCTATCTATACTACCAAGGGATTTCTTGAACTTGTCGAACCTGAGTCCTTTTTGTGTAAAAAAAAGTACATAAAAGGGCGTTGGAGTTTTTTTGCGGCTGGTCGTTTTTTTGCTGACGTGATACAATCAAAAAAAAATCTTCGCGAAAATCTTTTCTAAAAAGCCATTTTAGCAGATGAGTTCGTCCACTAAAAAGGAGGTTAGCTAGAATTTAATGTGATGTAAATATAGATTTAAGGGGAAAGTTATTCTGGAACGTTTTTCGACCGTGAAAGTGCACACTCCGGCATAATTCTAAAGAAGAGGAGTAAACCTCGGTTACAAAAATAGCATTAGTCTCCATTTGTAACAATCAGTCACCGGAAAATAAATAAGATGAGATCATTTTCCACTTTCTAAGCAAGTAATTATTTTTATTCCGTCTTCGTCTTCTGTCGCAGTGTTCCACCTTAAGTCGGTGACAAGAACGGCAATGCCATGCAAATTGGTAGGACAAACAAGTAAGTTTGTTAAAACTACTTTAGAAAAAGGCTGTCGGCGCTTTACCTTACATCTTTTACCCGTAGGATATATCCACCAAAGAATATAATATGTAGGGCCGCAATACCTATGACTGTTTTTGTCTAGCCCCTTTTTGCTTTCGCGCTTTCTCCAGACGTTGTTTCATTTTCTTACAAAAATTCCTGAAGCAGTAGCCTTAGCCATGCCTAAAGTTTTGGAAGGAAAAAAGTTTTTACGCACAAGACAAGTTCCTTGACCTCTCCACAGAATGGAGAACACAACCCCTCTGGTGAAAATCGCTTATATAAGTATGCTGTCTTAATGGAGAAATACAAGAAAGGAATATTATCGTCTTTATACCAAGTCCGTATGTAAGAACGAATATTGAGTGTTGTGCACTTCGCGGGAAAAGGACGAGGAAGGGTTGCTTTTCCTTTATGCTTAAATACTTTATATTCAACAATCCATCCATTCTTCTGATTCTCATCGTTAGTATAGGGATAAGTCTTCCTTGTCTAGTCGAGGAACTTGTCCGTCTTGCGCCGTAAGTGGCGCCCCATTTGTGAATCTTTCAAGTTGCGAATACCTTTCATGTCATATCTCCCCCCTTTTCTCCAACTCATTTTGCTTTTGTTCATTTGACGTTCACATAAGTAAGTTTGCGTGTCAATTCTTGCAGGAGGGAGAAGAAATAGAAAACACAATTATGCTATCATTTTTGACACGTTGTTCCCAAATCGGCTTAAGTCTCCCTTGTATTAACATCATTGAATCCCCCATATTAATGAAATTAGATCTCCAAACTCTCGAAGAAGCTGTAAGAAACAATTTTTTCGATAAATATAATTCCATACCTATGAATGTTGTTATCAATTTATCACATCATATCATGGGGTTTATATCATGTAAAATTTCATCTTTCTCTCCTACATTAAAAGGTATAAAAATGTTGGTCCAGCACGTAACCGGAAACGAGAAGTTTAAAAGCATTGTTTTTAAATTCACCATTAAAGTGAATCCTTGCTTGGATCCAGGACTGATATAACCTCATCATGTATTTGTTTTCCATTATTTTATCTTCTTTTCTCTTTACACCCTTCTCGCAGGCTACTTAGAACGTGGTAAAAATGCCCTTGGACTTCCCTGTTTCCAAGTTGTTTGAGGGGGATGGTCCATGGAGAGTTCAGTGTCCTCTCAAACACCGCGCACCACCTGGGTAGGGAACGGCTTCCCTCTTTTGTATTCTCATTAAAATTGATGGTAACATACATAATTCCTACCCATGTTACAAAGTTGACGTGAGACATTCTTGTACCCCTGTCAACCCTTCCCTCGTCGTATGAGTCACTCTGAACACTTCCGTAGCTTGACCTTATTCAAAATCCTTCCATTCAAATCCGATGTTTATTCCGATGTTGTTCGTTCGTATCCAACATGATTGTCCATCAACTTCTTGCAATCTCGAAAAGCAAACAGATTGCGATTGTGAATGATGTTTATTCGACAGCCATAGAAATAGGATAACGACTCTTTCCAAATGGATTTTCTTCGTCGCCCACCCCACTTTCAGTTTCGCAATGTCCGTCTTTTTTTGCAAACGTTGCACCGCATCTACAATCTAAATAATGGTGGCCATTTTACCCTGGTTTATATAATGCAACATGGTTTGGAACAAGCTGCTCAGAGTTTGTTATCTACTTTCACTCCAATTTATTGCTTCCTGCCTGGTGACAGCGTTTCATACTCAAATGGAAAGAAACTTGGGGACTACCTCCTTCCTGTGTGTCTGCAAACACATGTGTCAATATTTATTTCAGAGTAATATTCATTTTTTTCATGAGTGACTGACTAGTACAGTGTCTTGCATACAGCTTGCTCTTGCCTCTTACTCCTGCTGGTGATGCGTATGCACAATGAATATATTGTCAAGTAAAAAACGTCATATTTTTGGGTATGCACTCCTTCTTCCTTTCGACATGGTCACTGACCTGACCGACTACTTGAAACGTTTCCCCCATGCAATGTTTCTTGCTGGTTCTTTTACCACCACCAAACTTGAAACAGCTTTTTTTTTGCAAACGACAATAAAAATCCCGGTATATAGGTTTAAGAGGGACGCGTGTCTTTTCCTCGATTCAATTCAACGCTTTTTTCCTTGGTGCAGTCATAGTTATCCTGCCACAAAAAAATATGCTAGTTAAGAGCTGCTTGCTTGCATATTGCGAAACACGAAGGAAGCTTTGAAATTGTTCCAATGAAGCATTTATTTTTCCACTTTAAAAGTTTCTTTTTTATTGCCATTTCATTTAGTTCATTGCTAATTCTCCTTTTTTGTTGTACGATGATGGGAAGTAAGCAAATTGCGGGGGTTGTAAAATATGCATGATTCTTTGAAAACGATGGATAACAACCGGAACGAATGAAGCTATAAAATCAAACGAAAAATTGTTCTGGCTCTTTATTGTTTGATTTGAGCCCACCACAATGCAAATTAGACTTTTGTGATGTATGAAGCTTAAAAATAACTTCACTCTTCATCATTTTCTTTCTTCCTCAGGAAGATATTACTTGAAGAATGCATTTTTTTGCGAATGTACGTGTGTCCTCTTGAAGCCGTTGCAAAAATGTAAATCTAATCCATACTTTTATCACGGTACAAAATTCCCAGTTGAGCTATGGAGCCACAAATAAAACGGATCGTAAAAGTATAGTTTTTATTACCACTAAATTCGATGGATCTTTCTCATTTGCTGAGATGAGTTTTTTTCAATGCTATTGACATTCTCGTTAACCTTTTTTTTCTGCTTTCACCTCCAGCAATGCAACCTGAATAGTGATGAAAAAAGTCGTTTCATATTATGGTGGTACTTGTAGAAGGGATGCAGATGCAGGCTTTTTGAGTTACAGTGAAGAGGACGTCATCTCTCTTTATCATTCTCATTATTCAAAAGAAGTGCTTGCATTTAAAAGTACAACTGTTTATTTTATGGCTTTTTTATGTCCTTCTTCTGTGTCCTCCCATTTCTCAAAGAGCTCCTTGGGCACTTCATAATATATAAATATATGGTCGTCCAAACTATAATATTTTTGCTTATGAGTGTGAAATTGAAAAATTCCATTTACGAATTCAATTTATGTGCGTGCAAAACTAGCACTGGGGATCAATGCACTCGTAATTTTGCTAAAGAAATTCCAGTTCTACTTAATTTTCTTAATTGGAAATCCATGCCAACGAGTTCGTTTTTCTTAACTGCATAATTCCATTCAATAAAGTACATATGTCTTGTTGCACCACATTTTTGCAACATTGATATAGAGCATAGGCAATATGTCACAAAAGACTGATTGCCACCCACAGTTGGTTTTGTTCAAATGACATCGATAAGGTATTCTCCGAGAATTTTTTAAACTTTGCATTGGCTGCTTAATATTTATGTTAATCCTGTTATGCAATTTCAACTTCAAGAAGACGAGAATATTCGACTTTCCAAACGTAAGTAGAAACAACACATGAAGGTCTGCCAATAAAAATGACAAGGAATCCTCCATTTGCAGGGAGCATTGGGCTGTTTTTCACGTGAAAATTATCGGCATGATGTAACTCTACTACCCAGGCCATAACTACCTATTTAGACACGAGGAGAGTATTTTTTGGGGTCAAAGTAATTTTGATATAATCACAAAAACGCGAAAGCGAAGCATACATTGAATACTTCATCGTTCACTGAGAACTTCCGCGTTTAAATCCCAATTTAAAGTGAAAACTTTTTAAAATAAAATTGCATTTTGAACTTGTCAAAAGGCAACCATTACACTTAAAATGCGGCAGTAATCATAAGTTTTATCATGTATCATTTCCTTTTTTCTTCTAGCTTCTCCCATCGGTTATTTGATATTTCCATATTGGAAGTTTTCGGTGTGAAAGTCAAAGAGAAAATTAATTCTTGTAAAAAAAAGATTAAAAAGTGTTCATTTTGTTAGGTTAGGTTTCAAAAGTTGGATTTACTCCACGGTAAGCGCGAGTGAACATTTCAGGAACTTACTTTGTTGGCGAACTTTTCTTTTTCAAAGGAAACCTTTTGATGAAGTTCAAAGCAAAGTGGTAAGTAGAACAGTATGCATATATGTGCACTTATATATTTCAAGGAAGTAAGTCAAATAGGGCAGGATTAAAGCCTTTTTCATATCAAACTTTTTCCTGAAAACTTCACGTTCGTTTCACTTCCGCAAATGTGTGAATGATGCCCAGGTTGATGTGTGGCTTTTGCATGGCAATAATTCTAACATTCACATATTCCCACGAGATTGTAGAACGTTACTGTATTCGTACGGCTAAAAGTATTTATATTCATATCTGATGCTACGTTATCATAATCATTCACTAACTCAGAGTTCAAATTTAATTCAATTGATTATGAGAGAGAAAGCAAATGATATTGAAAGCCATTTAAGGTTTACAATTGCCCCAGGAGTACATACTTAATTATTGTAGACTGACTGACGGTGAGCTACATTGTAACGAATAACTCGTACTCTCACCATCCATACACCTTTCCCCTTCCATCTATGTTCCACTTTTGCAATCACCAGTCATCAAATCAAACAGGATAGGTTAAGGAAGCATTTGTAATTTCTGAAGGAAAACGAACAAAGTGAATCTTTTTGTTTATTTCATGCACGAATAACTGTATTGTATTGTATTGTATTGTATAATGCAGAAAATTTAGAGAATTTCACAACTAAAATCAGTTCCATTCGAATTCGATATTATGCCAGAAACAAATACTGCTCTCATAGAATAACTAATTATTAGACAGGATCGTTAGCATCACTTATTAAATTAATTAAAAAGATACGCGCTCCAGATCAAGTAAGTAAGCACACAGACATTGATTTTCGGGGAATACAAATCAGCCTTGCTACTCCAATATTTACGTTTCTGTTCATGGATACTGACAATGAGTATTCGGATCATGTCATGTACTTGTGCTCCTGAAAGAAAAAAAACGAGTCGTAATTGAGGGGGAAGGGGAAAAATTGTATGCGTTTGGAATGGAAACGCGACATCCGTCCATAATAATTGAAAATATATACGAGTGGTGGTGATGTCGCAATCAGGGACATTACTTTCCCCTGGATAATTCTGGTATTTTTTTTTCTTGTTAGAAAATACATAAAACGGAGTTTAGTGTAGTTCACTTGTTCCATGAATAATAGATTGCATGTTTCACCAGACAGACTTGTGATGAGGAAACCAGATTGAGAAACTGCGTTGGTAATTGATGATTAAATGACAATGCATGAGAAATTAGGAACTAATTCGTATCACCTTGAGTCCGTTGAGTCAAATTTGATTGAAAATCCTAATAATGTTATAAATATTTGATATTAGCCTTTAATTCCTATCTGAAATAAAGTCCTTAAGAAGACATGGTTTTGAGATTTTATGGTTTCTATAAATACCGCTTTTACTTATATGGCTTTTTTGTAGCCAACGAAACAACCATCGTCTAAGATCACGCGTTTGCTTGCCCACTTGTGGGATATTTTCTTGAATTGCCCAAGACGGGATTAGACACGCCAAACTGCATAATTCTGAGTAAGCTTGTTTTGACGAATTAAAAATCACGAGAGTTTTACTCACTTGCTCATTCATTCAGTCTTTTTCTTGTCGCTTACTCCAAAGTTAAACATACAACACGATGATGTGAGAAAGCAAACTTTTTGTTTATACCATCGCCATGAAAAATAGAAGGAATTACAGGAGTGGAAAGGAAAAAAAATTGGAGAATTGTATGACAGTCTGCATGCTCTTGACAGTCAAATGGAATGAGGAGGAATGAGTCAGATTGTGATTGTGTACAACCACGTGCCAGCAATGATTATGATGATGGCCAGCGAGTATTTTTCTATAAGCTTCTATAAGTATCATTTTGTATCCTTTGTATCCTGCATGCATACACTACATTAATAAGTATTGTTTTTTTTAGCGTAATCAAGATTCATTTGTTTGGAACAAATGTAAAAGCATTTGAATAGCGTCGATAACTTAATTTTCAATATTTCAAAAACTCAGAGTTCGTTCGCTCAAACACAAACAAGATTAGCTGATTAAGAAAAAATACAAATTTCAAATTTCAAATAAAAGAGCACAAATTCTTATTGTGTATATAATTCATCCGTGAATTATTAGTAGAAAGTCAATTTGCTTTCAGGGTTCTAAGAAAAGTTTAATTACGCTCTTTTCTGGAAAAAATAATTTAAAACCTTGCACAATTTTTGATGAAGCTGTCCAAGAACTATTGCACAACTAAAGATCAGGTAAGTGCATGAACAAAGAGTTTTCCATGTGAAATGTAGGCAAGCACAGAAAAGCATCGATTGCACTACGAATCAATTTCGATCGAACAACCATTCAAGGAATCTTTTTTAAATTAAATTCTCAGATTATAATCGGGTTTATTTACTTCCAGAGACCTAGGATTTACATTTGTTTAGGTCGACTGTTTGACTTTCAGCCATGCAATTAAAAATTAATTAGAAATACAAACACTATACTTACATACATAATTTCATTTCCAACAAATCAAATCAACGTGATTAAATGGAAATGTCGGAGTTTGTTTTGTCGTTCAACAACGGTACAAATATAACCCATGTAGTCCCAGCGGAACGTCTGCTTACTTAATTATTAATTAGCGTTCAGCCTTTTGCCGTACAAATTTTCGTTTATAGATATGATTATATGGAATCTAACTGCAAATACCGATAAAATGAACAGAAAGAGTATGAGAACACATTATGCATATTTTAGGAAATTTTGTGGTGCACGAACATTCCATCCTTCTTCTTCTTTTATCATTCCCCGTACAGCATTGTCTGGTCCATATTTTTCCGTACATTTAATTTTCTCATCACATTTCCCACTAAAAAAAGAGTAAGAAAAAAGTATGTTTGTTGTAGAATAGAATAATGGTAATAAAAAATCCTTCGCTCCTCCAAGAAAGGAAATAATTTCCCAAAATAACGTAACAATTTCAACAAACAAACCTCACATCTACTTCTACCTCCATCTCTAAAAATGGGAAAAAATCACTTGGGAATACGCATGTGGACATATTTATATTCACGTACAGATTTTTAATTCATTCAGTAGAAAAAAACTCTCGTTTTCCCTCTTCTTTCAACTACAAATATCAAATTATAGTAAGCGCAATACGCAGCTTACGCATTGCCATGAAACCGAGTCAAAGTCTAAAATTCATACATATGAACAAACTCTCATTCTCTGAAAAAATTCTTCCACTGAATTCCCAAGAGAGAATTCCTACTTTCCTTGTTCATTTTCATATAACTTCATATAAGCCACACACAAAAAACGGACAAGTGAGCTAGGCAACACAAAATTTTTTTTTTTTGAATCCTCGTGTGGGCATACTTTAAGTTAAGCGAACATTTTACATGGCAACTTTGTTGTTGTTACTACTCGACTCACACACACTTCGTCCGTATGCAAGGTTTGTTTTAGAACTGGAGGCAACCATTCGAATTGGTGATGTGATGATGACGACAAAAACAACTTCTACCATGGCAAAACACTGCGTCTGGTTGATATGGCGTTATTTTGGACGGGAGATGGGGAAAATGAATTTTTTGCCTTCAACGTGTATTTTCTTTTTTCAAAAACTTACGCACATTAGCAACAAAATACGAAGCTACGCAAAGGAGCCATGCGATGCCAGGTTTACTTATGTATGTATGGGTGTGAGTGTGCGCTCTCCAGAATTAAAAGGTCATTGCCATCGCTTCCTTTTTCTCTTGTCTAAAAACAATGTTGCAGACAAGGGGAAAAAGCGAAGCCAGCCACGCCAAAAACCCAAAAAATCTCTCTCCTACACCGCCCCTACCACGATACGATATAAAAAATATGTCTGAGTTCTGAGTTCTCTCTTGCTCTCTCACCCTCTTTATAGGGAAATGGGGTATATCCTTCGTAGTAGACAAAGCGTAAATAGTAGTAAAGCTTTCAAGCTGGTAGACATGCATGCATGGTGCGCAGAGTACACGACAGGCGAGGCTTTTCCCTTTGTAGGACTCAGTTTACTCACTCAGTCGATCTAACTCATTTAACGCGAAAAAAAGAGAGGGATATTTTGATAGGACATAGACTTAACTTGAACTCGACTCGACTCTGGCACTGGCAACAAGAAGAAGCAAGCTGACGACGTACGCGTACTACTACTACTATTACTACGTACATGGTTTATTTTGGATTTTCTCTCACTTCTCCCCGACATATTTTTTATTCCGACCACTGCACCACACCAACCATGGCTAGAAGAAGAGGAGTATGCATACATCCATGCATGCTTCGACGAGAAGAAGAAAAAAAGTGGAGGGAGCGACACAGTTGAGAGTTGAGAAGGAGTGTTTGGGTATATTCCGTCTGAAAGTGCGTGAGGCGTCTGTGAGTGCGTACGTTTTTCCAGGAATACATTCCGCAGAGCGCGTTTCTCCTTTCAACTGAAATACGTACGCAGTTTTTCTCAATTTGGGAGGGTGCTCAACGCTACGTTATGTTATTGTAACGTAACACGTTTTTCTTGAAAATGGAGGGAGAGGAAAGGAGGGGAAGAATGTGTGCATGGCTTTTCATTTCATTCGAGTTTCTCTCTGTTACACGGTGGATGTGTGCGTGCCTTTTATGCACACAACTACAACACATACGCATGTTGTATCCATCCATTAATTTATAAAGACTCGAGATCCATGATCATGATCAGACAGGATTTTTTTAAAAGTTGTACAACGTCCGACGAGGAGGAACGGAGGAAGTTAGCAGCAAGCTTTTTTTGTGAGGTATTCCGATATGCCACTATAACTTCCCAGTTTGTTTCGCTGCATGTAGAAAAAAGTTATACTTCATTCTTCTTTTTGGCTTAGCTTCTCTAGTTTTCCTCTACTCTTGTAGATGAAACTCATTCATGGAATGTCGATATTTGAAGTCGATACGCACAATATGAATGCGTTGGAAATAAATGGCATATTTTGTATGAAGACAAGGTGAAGTTTAGTACAAATGTTTTAAAAGCACTTACAGCAGCATGTATTTTTCCAGTAAAAGTTAATGAATTTAATTATTTCTAAAGAATTTTGTAGAAAAATTTGCTCAGCAAAGTGTAAAATAGTCAAATATTTTCTGTAAATCACATATTATTTTTACTGAGGACCATTTCCATGGCACAAAACGTAAGGGAATTTTCCAAACTACAGCTACACGGCCACCATGTGCTTTACCAGCTCGACCATAAACTGAAGAATTTCTCTTCCTTCTTTTTTTCCCTTTTACATAAGAATATCCTTAAAATTCCAAGCTAATAGTACGAATATATTGTGTTAAGGAGTTTGGACGGCGACCATAAAGGAATGCTTTTGTATGCATGGAGGGACACAGCTAATGCTTCTGGACCTTTTTTATTCCAACAGAATGGTATGCTGGGGTGGTTTTCAACTCAGACTTTTAGGAAAAAAAGTTATTCCCCTTATTTCTTATTTTGAAACACCAAAAATTCCTTAATCTTATAGAGTAAAAGAGAGTGCTCAAAATAGACATTATCATCCTTAAAACGGCTCATGCTTATATATATTTATATAAGTATTGTATACGTCTGTTACCACCACCGCCGCCACTACCGTTAAGGTTACGTTTTTAGTGCAAAGGAAATTGAGAGCAGCTAAATACGACTACGACGTCTGTAGAAAGCTTAAATAGAAAAAAGAGGAGTCAGAGACCCTCTTCTCGCGCTGCTTTCTTGCCCTTTTTTTGTTCACAGTCTATCGAAATATCCATCCAGACACAGAATCTCCTTTCTTATTTTGCTTTTCTCGAATTTCTTTTTGTTGTGGAAATACGCGTATATTCACACATTTTTAATACATAGTTGCCCCTTTCCTTTTTCCATTTTGCTTGTGTTGTTACTACTCCCATTGGGAATAAAAAAGCTGTAAAGAGCACAACCATTAACCCTTTTGCTTTTTGGTGTAAAGAATTTTCTTTTTCTCTCTCTACTTGGTTTTCCTAGTACTCTCGGGTCCTAACACAATCAAATCCATGGACAAATTGTTCTTCACAAAATTTTTGACATTAAATGAAAGAAGGGAAGTTAATTAGTAGAAACATTGAAGAAAATAGCTTTATTCGTATGCTCAAACAGATCGATGAAACATTATGAAGAAACTAATTCATGAGTTGGCTCAACATTAAATTTCTCGCGTTTATTAGAGTCCACATAAAAAATCTGATGTAGATGCCTAATTACGACCGTAATCACCTTCTTGTTACGTAGTACAAAATCAATTACAAATTAGTTGCTCTTCTTATTCTGTTCCAAACAAAACACAAAAAAATCATTTAGCCTAACAACTACGACATCCAACCTAGTTCATGCTGGACTACTGCGGTAATTTCAGTCGCACATACGAAGACATCCTATCATCTGCATTAAGCTAGCGCCTGAAAACGGACTGGACTTTTCTTTGAAATTCTATTTTTTTTCATTTCGTAATGGAATTCTCAACACGAGTGAGTAAAAAGAGTAATATTGAAAATATATGTTCGTAGTTGTACTTCGAAGCACTTTAAAAGTGTAAGGAACGACTCGATTTCGATTCACTGCATATACCTTTCCACCCATCCCCTCTTTTCAAACAATTACTAAAACGAATCTGCGATGGGAAGAACGCACCATCACCAGTCAATACTACCACCATCGCGCCAACATCAAAAATCGTGGCAAGAATATGTATAGAACCGGCGATAAGGTTCCGTTCCTTCGTATGTCTGCTCTATTACATAAATGGATGTTTTTGGCGGGACAGCTCTTTTTTCTCCCCTTCTCGCTAACGCACAAATCCTCATACAATTTTCAAGAAAGAAAAACGAAGAACGTTTCTCCCTCTCCTCTCTCTTTTACTTTATCAAAAGAGTTTGCTGCAGGAATAGCGTCATCATTTCAGTATAAAAACGCTCATACATAAAAATGCACACTATTGCATCGTCCCCATTCGGGTTTTTGTTAAAAACTTGGAGCGATAGAAACCGAGAGAGCGGACATTCACCTCAATCTCTTCGACGATGCGGAGAAGAAAAGAGAGCGTCAAAATAACGTTTACCCTTCTATTTTGTAGTAGCATTACACCCCCGAAAGAGGAAGAAAAAAATTCATGGCCATTTCTACTACCATTACTACCACTACTACGACTACAACTACTCCTACTACAATTTTTTAAAGTTTTTAAGCAGAAACTCATGCCGTCATTTATTATTGCTACTGCTGCCGCCGTTTCCCCTCTCCGTCTGTTGCCTTGCATGCCTGCTCCCGCTCCCTCAAACTATGCTGCTCAGATGATGATGATGACGATGATAATTCTTTTTTTACTGAGGAGGGGACTGGGAACAACTTCTGCTATTTTCACATCTAGACAGCCACTTTTTCTTCGCCAGACATACGCATTCTAAGTTTCTTTCTGACCCAGTACATACATTCTTAGTAGTAGGCAAATAAACACAAACACATTCGACTCGTCGGCTCACGTTATCAATGTTATCGTTTCATGCTCTCCTTTCGTACCTTTCTCCCTTTTCTTTTCTTTCCTTCGACAGACCTAAGTAGGAGTAAGTAAAGTGAGTATAGCTTAAGAAGTGCAATTTATATCGATGTAACATTTTTCTTTCACCTCTGAACAAGTTTCTATTTGGGAGGAGGAAAAGAAGAGAAGACGCGGAACTAGCCAAGTCATATTTACTTACTATTTACCGTCTTTCTTTTCCCATTTTCTTTTTGTTCGTGATTGTAACTGTGATTATTATATGCGTTACATGCTATAATGTTTTCTTTTCCAACAACAATGAAATAAAAAATATTGACTGTAATGCCTAATACCACGCCTGTATACGATTCATCGTTATACATGTCGAGAGTCTGGAGGCATTTTCCCCAAAATAGAAAGGGACATTGGAAACTGAAAACAAGACACGCGCATTTTTTACCCAGTACAGATTCTCTTGTGATCTTTATGCCATTGAGTAATAGGAAGAGAGAGAGAGAGAGAGAGTGGGAGCATTTTTCCAATGGATAAAAGCTATGGAAAGTGCTACAAAGAATACCAATTCTTATTTCCAAGAAAGTGGGAGAAAAAATAGTTCAATATGGTAAAACGTACATTGGTGGGCGTGTGTTTATGCTTGAAATGACGAGAAAGGCAAAATTACATTTCCTTCTGAAGATTGCGTCGGTGGTGGTGGTGACTGTATGATACGGCATGGTAATAAAGAAAAAAAAGATAGTTATTTAAGTGGATAGCATAGCAGACGGTATGCGTGCACCTCAATAAATTGCGCTTGTTGTTCCAGAAAGAAAATCATAACGCATCATTAGCACATCACTTTCTCTGGATAAAAGAAAAATGTGATTTTGCTCTATTATTTTGAGAATAAGTCGTAGCGTAATGGGATGATGTGGGTGAATCAAAGCATCTCGATGACAAATCATTTGTGACGCTCACAGAAGAAGTTTAAACGTCATTCGAACTTTGTGTAACACACGACATCTGCGACTTTAAATCTTATAAGTAAATGCATTCAAATGCAGTCATAGCTTCAGTTTACAACCAGAAATATATATCCCAGTTTGTAAAATTCCCGATCCAAGAAATTTACAAAAAGTAAGTACTGCGAACTTGATTTGGGGTGAAAGCAGAGAAATTATTACCATGAAATTGAGAACTTCAGCGGATGCTAGCACACAATAATGAATAAAGGGAATTGGAAATGATGTCGTCAGTTTTTTCTGCGTGGGAAGACTTTCTCCTATTCAAGAAATGTTTGTTTTCTAATCTTTCGTACCGTACACTCACTTTCTATTTCACAAATTTTACTTTTAATATTTGCCACAACCAAAAATAAGACCAGAGGGTCGATTTTGTTTGCACAGAAAAGAATTTCCTGTGAGTTGCATCTTTTTAAGCAAATAAATTGTAAGAATGTTGAAAAGGTAAATATGGTTTGAAAAAAAATGGAATACCAAGGATTGCAGTGATGGCAATTCTTATGAACCATGTATTCCTTTCTCGTTTTAATAAGCATTCTTCAAATAATAATAGCGAAACCAAAGTAGATTATTCTTATTATTTAAATTCCATTTCATGTATATTTTTTAAATTATTATTTTGATTGGTCAATATCCCCACCACAGATAGAGACAATGTCATTTCAATTTCATATGAATTTCCGTCAAAATAATTTCTCTTTTGGCCATTTTGTAGGAAATGATTGCTTTGACCACTTCATTTTTAGATTGACTTGATAGATTTCTCCGAAAAGAGGATGCATATCATTCTAATTTTAGTATTCTTACAATTGGAGTAGCTCTAGAAGTTGAAGTTGGAAGAAGTTAAGCCCTTTTTCTAGTGAAAATAAAGTAATTTCATATTCACGCGATATGTCAAGATAAGAAATGTAAGGTGTGGGGCGTATTGCTCCTGGCTTCAGCGTCATTCATTCATGTCATTTTATTTATGACGTGTTTACTCAAACGTGCAGTGAGCAAAAATGGATAAACCGTGCTCTCATTTTCATTTTCTTGTATTTTAGTACAGCTTGAAACAAAAGACATGTAGTTCAACATGCTACGCTGGAGCCCCTTTATGACGCTCTTGTGATGCTTTTTTTTTCGTGGAAGTAACTTGCTTAGTCAATGTCATATATCGTCACGGGTTGATAGCTTACGCTGGATACTCAGAACAGCAGGTATTTATTTGGAAAGCCGGCGTAATGATAGGCATCATTGAAGTTCATGGAATATTTGCAAAATGAATGAAAATAATAGGTTGTCTCGTCCGGTGAAAGAAATATGTACTTACATATTTTGTTTCGGAGAATGAAAAGAAAAACACGACGCATTTCTGCACGAGCATTTATTCATAATTGAATAAGCATGGCTTTTTGATGACGATAGTAATTGCATACCTCTGGGGATGAACCTATTTTTAGCTAGAACAATAAGTTTGACTTCCGTTTGCTTTTTTCTCGGGAAAAGTCACGTTAAGCGCAGTGAATCAAATCGTTGACGTCCTTTCAACTCTTTCTATGACGATTCATATATAAATCGAAACACAAAATTGAAGGCAGATGTTCTGAAAGGATTAAGTAAGTGGACTTGGTTTTTTTTTTAAGAAATTGCTGGCGGTCGCTCTAATGTTTTTTACTTTTCCCATCTTTTTCAATTCTTGTAATGCATTGGTACTTGAGAAGAAAATTACTAAAAAACTGGCTGAGTTTTCATCGCTTTTCAGAGAAAGAGGAAAACGTAGAAAGTGTGGAGTTATCAGCCACCCATATCTACCTACTTTCTCTTCTTCTCGGAAATTCGGAATAAAAGAAAGAGGAAGGACGCTTTCTCCGACAAGAACGAGTTTAAGAGGGAAAAGTTTGAGTTGTCTGCAGCTGTTGTGGCTGTGACGTAAATGAGGTTCTCTGAGTGAGTGTGTAAGCGACAGCGTGAGTGCTCCTTTCCTTACTACCGAGAAAGAAGAAAGAGAGTGCTGGAGAGCCTTCCAGGTATTGATGTTCTCCTTTCCCTTGTCTGTTCCGCCTTTCTTGGAAAGAGCCACATTTGCCATTCCGCAACAAGCGTAACTCTTTCATTTTAAGTCGCTAGTTTGCTCTTTCAACGAAATGAAATAGTGCATGTATGCATAAGTAAGAATACCTATGTAGGTAGGTACACATGCTGAATTGGCGTTGAAGGCTAGGAGAATGTTTCAAGGCTCCGTTTGCCCCATGTCATGACTCGGCAAGTGGCGACTGCGATTGCACTGCAGCAGCAGCAGCAAAAGACCTTTGACATTTTGCTCAGGAATTCCCATCATAACTTTCACGCCCTTTCTAATAGTTTTTGCATCTATACGTCTTTTCAGCAACTTCAAAATGTGTGGGAGACTACATTTGCAAAAACTGCATCTACATGTGCCAAGACTATAACATTTTGCATGAATACAACAGGGCCATACTCCACTTCCAGTTTAGCATTTCACAAAGACACAACAGTACCATATATCAAGTAAAATACTGTTTGAACTTTTTCAAAAAGAAAATCGAGCTTGCATTCAGTTCAAACTCAATGTACTTTGTTGAGATAAATACAAACATTTTGTACCTAAATACTAAATAGACTTTCAGAGTGAAATTTCCCTTCATTTCGAAGCTCTTGACGAGTGTCAAAAGTATTGGTACTTGGGTCATGGAAATAGGATTCGAGATTCCACTTTAAAATGCGAAATTAGTTTGTCTGCTGTCTGCTTCCATTTTTTCTGTCTGATCATGAGTGAAAATGAAGAAGGAGTTGCTTTCCTGTGAGCATCATTCACTCCCCACATCATCATCATTCAATTCCTAAAAAAGACTCAAAGGAGGGGGAAGGCGAAAAAAAAATTAACATTTTCGATTTCTACGGAAGCCTTTGATGAAAACACTCATTAAAGAGGAGAAGGAAAGTTTAGAGAGGAATGTGGGAGCACACAATTTTCCTTTTAACAGCTTATTAAAGCTCATAAAAGCGAGAAAATTTGGATGCAACGAAAAAGTACCCTCTCCGCCTCTTCTACTCACTCACAAGTCTGACTAGTCTATGTACTCAAATACTTAGACACTTAAGTATACCTGAAACCTGACCTTTCTGTGCTCTGTTTTCCTCTTTCACTCTCCCTCCCGTTTTACTTGACTTGAAGCGCTCGTATTTTTAGCTTGAAAAGCACTTTTGTAATTTATTTAGCTTGAAGCAATACGTACCTACGTACACGCTCAGTCTTCTGTTCTTCTTTCCAAGACAAAGATGGTATGTGCTCTGTTTCTTCTTATTTTCCAGCTTTCTCTTTCATGTAGTTATGCTTAAAACATAAATGATATCCGTTTTTTATTTTGTTTCAATGCGCCACTCAAAGGTTACACGGGGAAAGGTTAAATTATAGGGAAAATAAAAACATTATGTTTTGGCATGTCCTTCAGGTAAACAATTCGGAATAGCTGATTCCTACATGCGTAAACTGAAGTGGCTCACAGTGTTACAGTTGTTAGCATAGGCTGTAATTAACTTCGGCAAGGAGCTCAAATGTTTTAAATTATGAAAGCCAAGGTTGTGTAAGTCAGAAAAGATACATATTTTAGTGTTTATTATACTTCATCACAAACTACGAATGAAAGTGTCTACCAACACACTTCATAATTCTTCTAACACTTTGACATATATTTTTTTCGTCCGTTAGCTTTGAGTGGAATGTACCACATAATTATTTTTCAGTGTCGTGGAAGACTTTTCCCAGGAATTTATGGACATATGTCCTCGACTCGTGTATTTCTTCCCACATGGGAGCACGGGCGCAACATTGCTAAGTCATGAAAGTTCTTGCATACTTCGACCAAAAGAAGCAAACAATTTTTTTTTTCACTTTTCACTTCTTCCTCCTGTCTATCTGATGTGATATCATATGTGTAATATAACAATTCCGTCCATCCATTTCTTTCACACGTACCTAATCGTAAGCAAGGTATTCTGAGAAATCGGACTTACTTTCTCCTGAAATTCGTTTTTACACCATTTTCTCTCAATTGGATTCGGAGAAAATTTATTCTAAAAGAATTGTATTCAATATTTTAAAAAAGCGGAAGATTCTTCAGAAAGTGAATGCAAAGTATTTATTGTACATGATCTTTCATTTACATTTTTGCCTGTCGCGCTCGACTTTCCATCGTTTTTAGCACATATTATTATTTCGCATAGTTGAATGGCTTGGCATGGCATGGCGGTAAGGCCAAGGCTTTCTTGTTCTTTTTCAGCATCGTCCTTCTTCGTTTCTATCCCTCTCCCTTTTCTGTTCTTGGCTGCTGATGCACGTGGCGCTAAGTAAGTATGCTGATATTGCTTTGTTCGTTTTTTCTTTCTTGAGTTCGCGGTCTACTCGGTCGGTATCTCGGTTCATTCAATGTAATCGAGGTAAGGTAAGTCCTAAACTTTCTACGAAAACATGGACGAAGTGAGTTTCCCGAGAAAATCTTTTCGTTTTCTCTGGATGAGGATTTATATGCAAGCCTAAAGGAATGATGGGAACTGGTGTGCTCAACTATACTATACTATATTGCCAGAAGAAGCACGAGCGGCAAGATTTTCGAGAATGGCATGCATGCAATTCGGCGGTACTTGGAAACAACTTAGAAAAAGGAGTCTCGTCTAGTTTAGTTAACTGGAAGTTGATCTCTGATGAGAGGCACAAGAGACGAACAAAATGATTCTCAATTTTTCACGAAAACCTCTTGAGTCAAAGAGGTTGTTCTTTCTTTGTACTTGAACGATGGATCTAAATTACTTTCCCGGATCAAAGGATATTTTAACGGAATCTATACGTACTTCGTGCCATTGCCGTTATTCTTTCCACTTATTTTGCATAGAGTTACAAAGAAGTCGTCCGGTTTATGAAACGTTAAAAGAAATAACACTGATGGAATAAAAATTTATCATGTGAAGGATTTTTAAAGATGAGATTTTTATTTGCTTTAAATCATAGACGATTTTTTCAAGAAACTGCCTTCTTCACATTGAGTTTCCACGTATTCTCTAGCGCTCTTTATGCATTCCTTTTTCCAATTTCTCTCACGCGCTTCGTAGAAAAAAAGAAGCATAAGCAAATAGCTCATGGTACGCCCCCTAAGGCGCTCTGTGCAATCTTGCATGCTTAGAGGTTGGTAGGTACGGATTCCATTCCAATTCGGGGAAAGCCCACTAGAGTGAAGGCTCTCTTTTCCCTATGATGATGTGTCCTGCAGTAAAGTTGCACCTTCATGAATCTATGACTCATTTGTATTTTCATATTATGTACTCAACTCAAATGGAAAACAAGTTATGCAACTCTACGAATCAAACTTTTCTTCAAATCGCAAGCTTTCACAGAAACAAATATTGCAGATATAGCACAAATCGCGAATACCTACATGCAAACTTCGTATTAGTCACTGTACATTTTTCTGGTGATTATTCTGTCATAACAAAACGGAGACGTAGGAAAGAGACTGTGAATGAATTACAATAAAACTGTCTCATGTCATGTCATACTCACATAATGCCGTCTTCATTTAGCTCGCCAACATAGTAATTCGATTGCATAATGCAGAGAGCCGTGACGCTGAAAAAAAATTCTTATTTTTTTGCTATTCTATTGAAATAGAGAATTTACATGCCACTACAAAAAAGACCTTGGACAAACGTTAGAGTACAATGCCCGGAAACTGAGCGAGAGAGTAGCTTTACGGGAGAGGGGAACGTTCGAGGCAGCAGCAGCCGTCGTGAAGCAATAAGGTATGAATATGTGATATGCAATGCGGCGCTACTGCTGCATCACACAAAGATTAAGGTAATCAAGAACGGACAAACTTAAAATCGCCTTCACCTTCTAGCTCGCTTGTGATTTCTTTGCATAGCTTTAAGCAAAGGTGGGAAAATGGTAAAAGGCATTTTTCCACACTTTTAAGAAATATTTTATTGCAAGGATTACTTTTGTATACAAGTATGTACTTATGTATAATATGAAAAATTCTTGATGCAGGGCAGTAATGATTACCTATGTGCATTAATCCTCTCAGCCATTCCATTCTAATATCATCATGATCAGCTAGACAAAGCATTAATTTAGAAACTGCGTAGTAACTTCTCAAGTTCATTGCTCACTTTGCGTTGTTCACCTGAAATGCAACGAATATACCAACACACCGATCGCGATCTGTTCCCTCAATGCCAAACAAAGCTTATGTCTGCAAAAAAAACCGGAGTCAACGAAAATCTTTGGGGTTTACTCTGGGAGATTAAAAAGGAGAACTTTCATGAGTTTGCCACATGTTGTACTTACACTCAGCAACAAAGGCATTGCGTCACACACACAGGTGAGTGGCTTCTACATTGAGATGCTCAACAAAGTTTGATTTTTTTTTCTCGTAATCCGCAAACGGATTCTCTGATTTTTGAGACATGCATGGTAAATGCCATTAACGACATACAATCATACTTCATAAAAACAAATTGGAAGAGATGATGATCGCGATGAAGCTTACATGGAACATGAAGCTTTGTTGTGATGAACAAATTACGAAATAAGTATCCGCTTGTATGTATGCTTCTATTTACTTTGTATTCCTCATCTTAGAGAAACTATAAATTTTTCACAAAAAAAATTTTAGGGGTGGACGAAAAAAAACCAATTCGGTTTTTGTTATTGCTTGCACACCTGCATCCGTTAGTGATTTTTTTACAATTATCAGGCGAATGAATAAAACGATGAAACGGTTTTGAATTATTATGGCAAAGGAGGTACATACATTTTAATTATTCAGTACTGTTGCGAAAAATAAATACAAGAAGGTCTTTAAGACTTTTGCTTTGCTGCACTAATAATGTATAGGCATTAAGCCGCCTGAAATTTTATTTAAGCTTTATTTTATGCAGTTATGGCTTTGTTTAAATTCAGATTTCCAAAGGTTCGTGGGGTTGCCTACGAAATTTTATTGTTGTTCAGTAGTAACCCGGGCATGACAAGACCTCATCCCAATTCACGGGGTTTTTGAAGACCTCTTGTTCCAACCACACTTCGTAATATTCTCTAAATGTGTTGGTAAGGTGCACTGGTCTCCCCAGTACACTTGTTATGCAATGATCAACGGGTTCGAATTCGGGAAGTATCTGCAAAGAAAGGAGTTTCATAAAAGACGGTTTAATTTTGTCTGAGTATCCATAAAATCTAGAGGAGGTAATAATACCTTTGAGGGTTCTCCGTAACGGCGGTTATTAAAGCGATCTACAGCAGCTCGAAGGGCACATTCCTCAGCTTGGAAATCCCATGGTCTTGCATCCAAATCTATAGTTTCAACCATAAAAACGGGTTGACTAAGTTCATAAAACGTAAGATAATTTGAGAATAATTTGCCAATGAATTACCATTTCCATACGCCCAATCGTCGGTGAGACGGTGTCGTACTTTCTGGTAAATAGCAGACATAGTTTTCATATTCGCCTTCCTCCATTGCCGACCTAAATACTTCGTTTGCATTTTCAGGAGTTTCAAAATGTACAACTGTAAAAGAGGATGCTTCACTCGCAAGGATCGCTTTAGAATCGGTGCAGATTTGAACACGACAAGCATCTGGAAATTAAACCAAACATGGAATTAAAATGCAGGTTGCAGGGAAACAGATTTGAAACATGAGATTGCATAATTAGTCGAAGAATTTACCATAATACGCGAATGCTTCCATTTCGTAAGTTTATTGAGTATTCTAAGCAAATTTATGCATGCGAACAAATTACGCCAGCAATAGACTTGAGGTTCTCCTAATTCTAAACTCTCTGGGGTTAGATCTGGAGGTTCACCCAGGACACAGGAAGGAAAATCTGCTAAAGCAATTCTAGAAAAATGATGAAAATGAAAGTAAGTACATCCGATAATCTTAGGGCTTTCTAGCGTTTTCATTGTACATTTTAAAGAACTTACTAAGAAAAAACGAAGAAGAGACAAGAAAAAATGTACACAGTTTCAACCCAAAATTAACCGATTACTACAAATACTTCCTATAAAAATTAGTGACGCAAGTAACGAGGACTTACGGCATTTCCTCAGGTAACACATCCGCCATTATGTTAATTGACTCTGACTTGCTTTTGGATGTTGGAGCAGCCGCCAGTAAAATTTTTAAAAGTGCTATGATGTACTGCGGTAAATTAGGTAACATGGCAGCATATAAAGCTTCTACTCCGTGGGGTGGGTTGTCCATGTCGTTTTCTTTCATCGAGAGGGGACACCGCCAAAGCTCTTCTTCTCTTGTCATTTGCCATTCACTGAGAGAAACGTAAATGTGCTGAAATTACAAGAAATGCAGTCGCTCAAGTGTTGTCATAATCAGGACAAATTTGTAATTTTATTTATATTGTATTCAAAATAACCAGCACCAATATCCCAGATTCATACCTGCTTCAGAACTTTAACACCTTCATGAATTGGAGCCGGCAGTCCAGCTAAAGTGTTTCGGTCCCCTTGAACTGGAAATCCGACAAATTTCATACGCGAATTTTCCAGAAATGCATCAAGGTCTTTCTGGCGTACTTTAGGTGTCCATGGAAGTCCTATAATTTAATTACAATAATCAAAAAACGTTCGAGAAATATGGCATCAAATTCGTGAAATGAAATCAGGAAATCTCAACCTTTATTTTTTGTAGGAAGAGGGGTCATTGGACGCGGTGAAGGTGGTTGTGGAAGTTCTCCTGACTCCTCCATAGCACGCCTTTCCTCAATTTCTTTCATTTCTTCCTCCATCTGGTCCCCCATTTCAAGGTCTAAAGCTGCTGACTCATCCAAACTGGTTTGCTTCATAAGACTCTGTTGACGCATTATTAGATATCCCGTGATTTTCATAATATTGCTTGACTAAATCGATAGTGGATAATGACGATGTTGGTTGATTGAAAGAATAACTCACCCGTCTTAACGGGCGCATGTTTCTTCGTTCATTTTGAGCGTCCAACAAGTCTGTCGCGCTTGCAGGAGGCGATGCAGCCCTCATGTTCTTCGATACTTCTAAGGTATCTTCTTTCAATGGTGGAAGTCCTGCTAATTCCCTGTATTTAGCTATTTCAAACAACATTTTCCTTCATATATCATGAAACAGACACGGCAGTTATTTAATGAATAATTTCTATTTACTCTTCAGTTCCCGTAAGTCGGCAGTTCCTCCCAGTGAAAATAAAATAACTTTCCATAGCAGTAGCAAAACCTTTTTAATTGGAAAGTGTGGAGCTGAGCCACCACAAAATTTAATGACCATATTTAGAAGTTTGACTGCCAATAATTCGTCCCTGACTGGTTGACCTAATAGTAATAAATAACTTAGTTAGCCGTGCCTGTAAAATTTAATTTTATATTCAACTCAAAAATAAAACGAGTGCTAACCTAATTCCACTTTGAATGCTTTTCTTTGTTCCTCAAATTCCTCCGTGTCATCATCGGATTTTGTTCGAATCGTCTCAACGATTGTGTAAAGAATGCTGAAAATAACACGCAGTTCAGCGGAATCCGCCAAACTTACAGCGGGCTTTCTTACAGCCATTGGTCCAGATCTAATTATAAAATAAATCATGAAGTTGAAATAAGTAGAACTTAATAACTTTGTCTAAATAACAAATATGATACTATTATTGTCTTTCGGGGTCATAACATACTCGA
Organism: Seira musarum; assembly: GCA_027743895.1. Classification (NCBI taxonomy): domain Eukaryota; kingdom Metazoa; phylum Arthropoda; class Collembola; order Entomobryomorpha; family Entomobryidae; genus Seira; species Seira musarum. The sequence goes on along the minus strand of JAHZMX010005912.1, from coordinate 13,294 downwards.
TTTCTAATGACAGTAGGTCTACAACTGCCTGAAAAATGCCATTCTTTAACAAAAGCGTCACATTATATCTAGTCCATTGCTGCTGTTCCTGTTCTGACTGCACTTCACTCCAGCAACCCTAATTGAAAGTTAATAAGAATTGGCAATTGTCAACTACCTTGACAAAGAAAGGTAAATATTTACTAAATTTGAAATAAAGTTAAATAAAAATTGACTAACCTGTGCAATGTATAGAATCGCTCTGGCAGCCTCAGTTCTCAACCCCTTGCCAGAGAGTTCGAAATGATTTAATAACCTTAAAATAACCGACTTCCTCACATCCGGCGATAGACGTTGCCACTGGAGGGGAATACCCCACTTCTCCATGACAGCATCGTAAGCAGCCAAATTCTTTCGGAATTCAGGGACTTCCGTGTAGCTGTACAATTCGGAGATTTCATTGGTGTAGTTGTCCGCATCGTCATAAATGAAGTCCAGCTCCGAACTCTCATCACAACCTCCGTCGGACTCTTGTCTTTGACGACGAATCAAATCTCGAATTTTCGAAATTCCATTCCGATCAGTATTGAGTACATCCGAGTCCATGATGAAGTTCCGTGGCCCGAAAAAGTCGGAATTCCCGATTATCACACTACCCTGCTTTGTACATAAATTCATCGTCGTTGATTACATAAAACGATTGCCGTTTGGAACCATAAATCTCTGCATAAAGATTAGAAATCTTATGAAAAGTGTGTTAGTAATATTCTGTTGGGATTAAAAATAAATACCTCAACGAAGCATTTGTTTGAAGTGTATGCACTTTGATGATATTTTAAGGGAAAGGGCTACTTCACTAATTCAATTTTGAATTCAACCTCAACGGCCACACCGGATGGACAATCAGATAGTAGGAAGGATCAATTTTAAAGCCACTCTAGGTCGTCCGCACAGAGATTACATTCCGAAGAGAGGAAAAAGGCAAATGTTTATTCACAAGTTGGAAACCATTCCGGAAATAAAAACACACATAAACTTCTTGTCATCCTTTGATTGACAGTTAAACAAAGAGAAATGAAAAACACAAATCACTGACCGTGAATAAGACATGAATAAATTCTAACGAAATTCATTATTCATGTTTGGGATTGCAGATGACGTTTTTTTTAAATAAGAATTTTGATAACGTGGTTTGTGTGCGGTTTCGTGAACACGTTAATTTTTCTTTACATAGGGGCATTTACATAGGGCGGTCAACGTTTGCGGCGAATAAACCAAACAAGGGTTGGTAAATTTAAAACAATAAATTAAAATTAAATTACAACAGGGCTCGGTAAAAATGTATGTGAAGAGTGCAGAATGGGACTTGTGAATGAGTGAGTCAATAACAATACACTCATTCACAGATCAGCCTGGGCCTCCCTGAGCCATTGCCGCTTGCTCTTGTTGTATCGTATACAGTTCAAGCTGAAGGAATAATGTTTATATCGTCATCATCGTCATGAGCTGGCTAATAAATCCCCTAAAACGATAAGTATCAAAGTAGCGATGAGAAAAAAGATCTACAAAATGGTAAAACGAATCCCAATGCAATGAAACTAAAACTAACGGTTACGGTACTGAATGTTCATACCGAATAAGTTAACTTACGATTGGTTCAGGCAGGAATTTAATAATTTCGAAAACAAGTTTCGTGCTTTATGATGTTGTTTTAAAGTTAGTATTAGTATAAGAAGTGGTGTGATGTTTCAATTCTGTTCAATGCAATGGTCTATGCAGGTATTCAAAATTTCAAACTTAGTTTGTGACAAATGACAACCATCACGAATATGTTTTCGACATTTCAACATAATGATAGATTATTCAATCGAAGCGAAATGATTGGTTGGATGTGAAAGCTAAAATCTAACAATGTATACATATTCAAATTTTTAATGGTTTACAGTATATCATATCTACATATTATTATGTTTAACTAGAATGTTGCCGTTGACTTAGTCTTACTAATGCAGTTAATAATCTGAGATGGAATGATAGTGTGTTCAATGTGTTCATGATGTTTGAGTCAAAAATGGAGAAACAAAAAATGACCTGCTACATGAAAAAGTACGCACACACCTTTAGCTTTGCTTGTGTTTATTCGACAGCACAAAACACAAAATGTTGATGCTGACTGAGCTGAAATCGGTGAATGGGAACGGGGAACAAACTTTTGATGAAATTAAAATACAGGAACCTGGTCACTCTTTCTTTCGGACTCAAAGTGTTCTCTACAAGTAGCCTCGAAAACTAAGCTTGACATTCAAACTGGTTTTTAGCACAGCCTTTAGAGTGCGCAGAAAGCGTTTGTTTGAAAACGTGCCTTTTACCGACGGCTTTGTTTGTGACGATTATGATAATGATGATATGCTATGATAGCATTGCTATCTTACAAAGAGTGTGAAAACAATGAAGAATTCACAAAGCAAAACTCGCTGCTAAATAAGCTCGTCGAATGCATAAACGCTTTAAAGGGAAATCTGCATGCTCAAGAGATAAAGATTTAATTTCTTTTATAAATTTCATCACTGCTTTGACTTGTGAATTGATAATTTATTTGAAATCCATATTTTTATATTCATAGCTGCTTTAATCGAGAATGGTGTGACAAAAACATTTAAAACAATCCATGTATCACTTGATTTATTGACCTGTTTTTCTGAAGGACATCTCTGTAGAATGTAGATGGTTAATCCTAAACTAAAGCCAAAAATACCTTTCACATCGATAGCGATACGTGTGTACGTGTACCACACACAAAAAGTGTCGCTGTCGTTGCAGATTTCGATCGAGTGAGTGAGTGGTGGTATGAATGCCGAACGGGGAGTGTAGACGTCAAAAACAATAACACATAAATAGAGGGCAATAATACATGCACGGAAACAATTCTTGCTGATAAGAATCTCCTTTTTCACTCACCGACGTACATATTGGAACCGTAAGTTTAAGTTTCATAACGAAAGGAGAAAGGTCATACATTTCAAAGTTCCATAAGCCGGGCCACCAAAATCCATGTGAATCCAATCCGCGTATTCCAGTCCGACCGAGCCCTCGTGATCATACATACTATGTCAATATAGTAGTCATATTAAAAAAATATTGGTCTCACAATATAGCTCAGGCAGGGTAGTCCTCAAGAAAGGTTGATTCTGTTTCAGTTTTGTTCAGCCAGAACGTCTTTGTTGACATCTAGATCGAGGAATGGCCGTCCATTTGCTTGTTTCAAGTAAATATGACATGTCAAAGATAAAATATTTTTGACTACGTTGGCAAAACACAATTTTCTTGGCTTTTACCATACACTAATTCCACTTAAGTTCGTATTTTTTCAAGAGAATCTTGAAAGTTATGCTGGGAGTATTTTGAACCTATTTTTACGTGATGACTGGAGTGGATTGTCGAATATGCATGATTTCCTTAACTTATTGTGTGCATTGACATGCAATTTCTCCATTTCCTTTCCTTTCATCCGGTAACTTTTGTGGAAACCCTGTGACGACACATATTTCGTAGGAGCTTTTACATCGAAAAATTTCATGAAACACTAATGTAACAACATGTGCATTTATTGAGGAGCATGTTACGCAAGGGTGTTCATTTCTGTACTAATGTTTGCTCGTCTGTTTTAATAGTTAAGTTCAAAGATCACTGTATTTTTACTTATTTAGTTCCCGTTACACAAAAACATGTTTTTGTTTTGCATGCATGTATATACTTATTTCAAAATTGCTCTAGAACGCGACTTCGAAGAGATTGCTTTTAGTTCGGTTGCTGTTTTGGATGTTCTTTTTCTGTTTTTGTTCCGTCTTATTCTTTTGAGCAAGAAAATTTCGCAAATTACAGGGTAAACCGGAAATGGATGAATTGCGAGTTCCATGGAAAATGTACATGTAAAATATTTTAATACTGTATAAGAATTGAATGTACGTATACTACGTAGACTCATGTAGCAAAACCTAAACAAAAGAGCCAATTTTCTTAGATGTTTTGCACTGCAATGTAAATGCACATATGTGAAAATGTTCGATCTGCTGATTAATGCTATACTATTTCCAAACAGGTTAGATTTGATTCCAAAATATTGTGTTTGCTCAACATGGCTTCATCAACTTCATGATTATTAAGTTTTTTTTTGTAGAAAATCGTCTAGAAATTGAGAGCTGAGGGAAGCAGTTATGAATTTTATGAATCACATCGGGAAAAATTCTCCGAAATGAGTCATTTAATAATTTAAAATAGCTTTGGTTAATGATAGTGATGATCCCATGTAGATTTTGACATGCGAAAAACAAGCTAGAGAGGCCATGGTTGAAAATTCCCAAAAATCCGTCGAGACATTTTAAATGGAAAATAGGTAAATTCAACGAGGATATACAATGAGGTTGTTATGGATGTTTTATTATATTAATACTTACCTTACATTGTAATAAGGAAAAGAAAGTTTCTATGGAAAACTTGGTTATGTTATTTTTATGATTTCATTTCGCTAATCAATTCATGGACAACAACGTGACGGTCAAGATCATGTGTCCATTCACGTTACTGATAGAATACAACTGACTGGGTAAGGTGAAAGCTTTTCCCCTTAAAAAATACATCGGATTAGGATCAAACCACACATGGACGTTTGAAAATGTGAAATTCTCATTGCAACGTGCACAGCTTGCATGCCCTTTAAACCATCACTTTTGATATTTTTCATTAACACTTCAAAGCTTCATTTCACAATTAAGCCACGGCTCACTCAACATTACCAGTCGGGTTAGCTCAATTTACAATTAGTCAACGTGCTAGTATTCGTGTTTCTACTACTGCCAGTGATTCATTAAAACGTGTTTTGGATAAAGGATTAAATCTGTTTCCAAAAAATTAAACAGTTTCTTTTTCACACAGTTGCGGATTGCAACGCGGTAAAAAGTATCATGATTCGTGATGAACAGTAAGCAAGCCTAGGAAAGCAAGGGGATCGCAAGAATTATAGCATGATGAAACATGGAAGCATTGCTTAAAGTGTCTATGAGCATATGTAGTATGCACCAAAAAAAAGAGTGCCAAAGGGCGACCCAGTGAAGCATCACAGGATGAAAATCCTTTCTAGGAAATAAAATTCTTTTAACAACGTGTCCTAATGATAACTCTGGGTGGCTTAATCTTTCTGTATTTTTCGGACAAAAAGCAAAAAAGATAAACTACGATATACAGGAAAAAATAGTTCATAATATTGAACTCCGTTTGTGTCTGTATTCTGTTTTACCTGAGCATGAGCAAGGCTAGACCACGACCACGATAATTCCTTGAGCAACGCTTTATTTCTTGAGATTAAGCAATCTTGAGATGAGGATGGCTCATGCAACAAGAACAAAGCGATAGATAAATAAGCTTTGTTTCTTTTCTTTGTCTTTCTCATTCATTTAGATTGGGCTTGACTAAGGTTTAGCATACATATCTTTTTCGAGGTAGAAATGTGAGCGCAGAAGGAAAAAGATATAAGAAATGTAAAGAGAAGAAGGGAGAAAGCATTCCATATAATTTTTTTAAAAATGAATCTCACACGAATGCGTGCATTTGGTTCGTAAAGCACAAGGCTTCCTTTTACGGTGTCCAAGTCTCGATTCTGTTCTGTGTCCTGCGAAGATACTGAAAAAATAGTATGGGATCGATAAGTGGAACGCGTGCGAGAGCTCTGGTTTATCTGCTGGCAAGAAGATACATTATACTTACATGCTGCACACATAAGCACAAACGCTTGAAAGTGTAGATCTGTGGTGCCAATTTCAGACGGATAGGACCAGGACGTTAGGTTCGTTTCGTTTCGTTGGAAACTTACTCGGATAGAGGTGATTGTGAACACAAAGTATCCGTTTGAAACCCTCCAAAAGTACGAAATACCAGAGAAATGCATGCACAAGAGAATGTACACATACATAACTATTTTCTGAGAAATGTTCTCTCTGTTTTCCACTAGGAACGGAGAAAGAAACGCATGGCTTCCGCCTTATACTTGGTTTCGTATATCCATACGCAATTTCCACTCCGATTCTGGTTAAAAGCGGTTCTCAACCTATTACAGAAGAATAATGTGAAGCCTCGCTGATATTTTAGTGGCGACGACTACGACCACGACAACGGTGCATCCAGGAAGCAAGCAGAGCGAAAGTAACGATTGTGAGGCAACAGACACAGAAAAAGAGGGTGTATTGCCCTGTCCGGCTATAAAAAATCCAAATGAGTTTTTTACGCTGCTGCTGCTGCTGCTAGCCTTTCTTCTTTCTTACCAGGCTAAGTCAGCACATGTGAAAAAAAAATTTGGAGGACTAAATATATGTGGATAAAGGAAACCATTTTTATATCCCTTGTCGGGAGAGATATTGTTAAGTTAATCCAGGGAACTGAAGCATTTTTCAAAATGATAGGGCCAAGAAAATGTGCTACGCGATTAAAGCATTCTAACCCTGGATAGGATCGGATTCTCTTTAGTGTACACAACAACCACATTAGAAAGAGAAGTAGGCTTAAAACGTCAGACAAGTTCAAAGCATTTCGCATGATTTCTCCATCCAACTTCACTCATCTTTGATATTCCCAGCAAAAGAAAAAAGATAAATGAACGAAAGAAGAGTAGAGGGAAAATTCGCAGAAAGTACCCGGAAAATATAAAGACTGTTTAACTAACAAATTCTCATGTTTCACAAGATTCATTGGAATTTTAGTAACATTTGAGTTCAAAAGAATTGATATTCTTGATTCTGGATTAATGATAAATATAAAGTTTTGTTGAAAGGGGGAAATGCTTAGAAAAGTGTAAAGAGAATTGTACAAGTACTTGTAGGTTTTAGCCAGAAAAAACTTTTTCATATAAAAGACCAACAAAGGGATTACGTTTTACAAGTTTTTTGTCAAGCTTTATTAGGAATCATGAATATGCCTTTTTACGGAAAGGACTTAGCAAAATATAAAAATGAGGCCACTATACATATGAATGGCAAGTGTTTCGCATATTCCTTTGTAACAATTGTATAGACTGGGTATAGTGCTTAGTGCTCTAGTCCACGCATTTTTTTATCCGACGCGACCTTTTTCAATACTGTTGCTTTAAAAAGGCCATCCCCACTATACAGACTGAAGGTTTCTATGAAACGAGACGACGACAACATGCAAGATGATGATCGTGATCCTGGTGACGGCGGCGGAGTAAGATTAATGACATTTTTTATTGGGAACTCTCTTGCCGGAACTTGTTCAGCCAAAAAAAGGTGTTTTACGTAGAAAGTTAACATGAGTCAAAAATCCTGTAATCTTATAAGAACCACAGGAAGAAAAAAATGATATTGATCTGTTAAAACTGACATTTTTCTTGCTTATCAAAAAATGGTTTTCAACATTTCTCGGCCAATTTGCTCATGTCAGAAATCTTCTTAAATAAAATGCTTAGTTTAACGGAGTAGAATGAAATATTGGGAATTGCCTGCGTAAAAAAGATTAGAGAGAGAATTTCTAGTTTTCTAGATTTTGTTAGAAAGGTGCCCAAGTGTAATTTACGGCTTACAGACTGGTATAGTGAGAAAATATTGCTAAATTTATTTTTATTGTAAGGGGAACGTATGCGACGGATGTTCTATTTTCGCATTCACTATTAGTCCAACTTTCTCCGATCACTGTTAGGTCATGGTTGCATATGCCACCCCGAAGGAATAAATGGTATTATGCAAAAAAAAATGCAAAATACTTAAAGATATCTTTAAGTTAAAGATTCTGGATTGGAGATTAAAAAGTTTTAGGGCAAAAAAATACCTAACATGAAGTGGGCTGCGCTAAACCAGACGAGCTGTAAATATTTTATTACTCGCCAATAATTCAGTCTTTGGCAGTTTATGATTTCGTGAATTTTTGGCACATATATTTGCTTCTGGTACATTCTTAACATTCCAGAAAAAAGGTTAGGGTCGAAATGTTGGGCTAGAATGAATAGCAGCTCAAACGCATGTGCTTTTTTAATTTTAGGCATTCGGAGAGAACGGTATATATATTTCTTTACAATCAATACATATTTGCAGATAGAATCGAATGTCCAAAAATTTTACCTACGTACGTACATACGTATGAGTGACGCATACCTCATTAGCATAACTTTATTGTATACGAAAAATCTCTAGAATGTCCTAAAGAAATAAAGCCCATCCAAAACCAAAAATCTGAATAATCAAAATGGTTGACAAGCAGTGCCTGGGGCCATGTAAGTATTGATCGATACATTGCCTTAAATAACATCCCTTTTTCTTACAAAGCTGAGCTATCAGCGGAGTATTGGTTTTAATCTGTCTGTCTGTCCTTCTGTCTCTTTGTCCGATCGAAAACTTTTGAAAGGGGTCACCGATTGATTTCAAATTTGGAACGAAGGTGCCCTATGACGGAGGCCAAATAACGTTTCAGAATTTTAGGTAATTTCTAATGCCAAAATCTGCTGAAAATGTATTTTTCATGCAACATTTTCCCATAATAAGGATATCCTGCTGGAAAATCTCTAATTCGGTGTGTTCATTGTGCACATGTCGTGCTTCTTCAAAAGAAAACATTTTAGATTTCACAGCAGTTCCCTGACCGTCACGAGGAATTTCTAAAAATTTAGCGGCCTTAAATTGTAGAAAAAATTAATCCATTCGTTTTAACACAGATATGTATACTTACGTAATATAAACGGAACCAAAAGTGATAAATTGAGGCCGAAGTCCTTATTGTCGGTAGAAATCGCATAGTGGGTTTTAAAATATCCAGGAAGTAGCGGAAATGAAACAGCATCATAATATCTAGGCGCTTTTCATTTGAAATATCTTCTGAATACTTTTAACCCGTCGATTAATTTTAGTCCTAAATGGCTTTATAAATTTAATTATATGCTATTCGTACTTGTCCGACTTTAAAGCATCATTGTAATATCTGAACCCTTTGTTTAATAGTTGTGATTGTGATCGTCATGTACGGCTTTGCTAGAGGTAGGGGTAGGAGAAATGAAACATCTCCACTTTCTGGGGTCCTTGCAATACTGTTTTATTTTCTAGGATAACTTGAATAAAAAAGAAAAAGGTGAAAAGTATGTGGGCCTATCCAAAGTGCGTGGAATTAAGTAGATAGGTAAGAAGCCAGATGGGAGCTATGAAATACTGCAAACATTTTGCCTGTGAATTACGTGGTTTCATAAAGGAGTTTTATTCCTCCTAAAGCTTTTTTGTCTGGCCACACCCAAAGCATTGTCGGAGAAATTAACACTCACAGAGTCACAGTTTGCAGCTTCAAAAACTCTTATTTGATCCCACTTTCTATTTCAACTATTACATCTTTTCCCCTTGTAACTTGTCTTTTCCCCTTAGTTAGGCTTGACTAAAATTACAGTTTTCCTGCTGCTTAAATGAGTCTGGCTCCTTTTTGGTTAGTCGCTGTAAAATTAGGGTTACTAGTAAATAACATAATAAAATCCAGTGCTCCTGTATGTGCACGCCACACTATCATCATCGCTTCACCACCAACACCACGTGAGTCAAAGCTCCTTTGCAAACACATTCCACTTCAGCATGAAGCACGGGTTGGATTGATTAGGTTTGGCATCCCTCGAATTTTTCGCAAATAAATCAAGGATCAAGTGGGATCATTCCTTAGTACCCGCGCCCACCTATTTTTTATTTGCTGCTTTTTAGCGTGTTTCTTCAAAATTGTGCTAAAAGCTTTTATTCAAAATTTAATGCACGTTCACGTCAACGTTTTGCACCGACTACCGTCTACCCATAATGTCGTCCATAGGAATAAAAGCAGTGTGGGTAATACTCTTTTGTTTTCATAATGAAGATGATTCTATTGCATTATGTCTTCAGAAAAAAATTTGTTATTATTTCTTTGTAATTCCTACTTCCAACCCAATAAACTTTTTAATAGTCTATCAGAAAATTTTGTAATAGTAGCGATGCTTCTCAACGACTAAGAAATTTTTACTCTCTCAATTCCAAGATAGCTAACGAATTTAAGGAACGTGACAATCCTTTAATTTTTTAACTTTCCTCGCTCTTGGTTGAAAAAAAGTGGCTTAAGTAAATAAACCGTACATTTTCCCATGAAAATTCAAGTAGCACATTTAAGGGAATTTGAAAGATAGCATGGTAAATAAAGTGAACATTTAAATTTACAAGTATCTCCCACATAAATTGTAACTCAAGAGTTGGGTTTTTGCTTTTTCTGACCCAGGCCCTTGCTTTATTTTACGTCATCAGACTAATTGCTGTTGATTCAAGTTGACCTTCGCACATGTCCCAATGTTTGTAGGCTTCGTCAAATTTTATTAGCAACAATGCTTAGGGTTCTCCATCTTCTCAGATTACCAAATAAATGTATGTACTTCTAAATTTGTGCAAGAAAAGAAAGAAAAGAATGCTGGACCTTTTCAAAATTAGAACAACTTTTGCCTGAATGCAAACTCGTTTGTAAAATAAAACACAAACTTTTCCAATTATTCGTTTCATACATGCAAATTCATCTTACACGAACAAAAAAAATTCGTCAAAAGCTTCCAGGAAAACTGAGAAAGTATTTAGGTACTTAATTCTAGAAATCGTATTCAATTCATTAAATCAAAACCTTGTCATACGATCTCATTATGCACAAACGGTGCTATCGGATTTTCATCTCTTTTTGATGTGACTCTATTCAATCTTTCATAAACCTGTCCGATTCGAATAAACAAGGGCGCAATAAGGATGCGATTGAATATGTATGTCAGCGTTTTCCACTTAATGTAAAATGTAAAGAACAAAGGGAGAGACATGAAAAGGCACTTTTCTCCATAAAGGACGAGTAATGAAATCTTCTTGTTTGCTCTTAATGATTTCCAGAAATGCAACGCGCTGAGAATATTTTCTACATTTCTGAAAATCTGCGGGAGCTCATTAAAACCACAGGATTGGTAAAACAATTGTAGAATTTAAACAATCAAATAAAACTGCTGGCCTAGCATTGATTTTGATCTCGTTGCTCCTAAAATTTTCCATTCAAAATTCACCGTTTTCTGCCAAAATGTACTTTACTAGTCAAGAAATACTTTTGGTTGGCTCTCGTGTTATTCCTTTGAAGCACATTGTTCATTTAATGGACTCACTTCATGCTTTAAAATTCACGTTGTCAAAAACGAGCTCCGTTTTGTGCAAATTGCTAAACGTTTCCTAGTGAATTGAAGCTGAATGCGCATTCAAAAAATTTAATTATCAAATCAGCAGCAGAGTAAACAATATTTCTTGTTGTTGCAGGTATGTTCACAATATAAGGGAATTTTAAGATGCGTCATATTTCAACGTGCACGTTCTCAGTCAGATATTGTATTGTAAAATTGCATAACCCAGTGCCTCGTGTTTTGCAGACGCCATTTTCGTTCAAGGTTGACTCACTTCATTATTCCACTATTGGGAAGTGTCGTGGTTTGGTTAAACTGTTCTCATTTTGCAATGCAATGTTCTCGCAACTTCGCAGAAAATATCGTCGTAATTTAGCTGAAATGGCAACAAATACGAATCTCAACTATTTCGCTAATATATATTACTTGGGGAGAAGCTGCCGACATTTCATGCATGCATATACTTAAGCATGTTCAAGCTCAAAGTAATTGGAGAAAGTAAGAGAAAACCGCGATGGAAAATAGTTGGAAGGTGAGATGAAACTTTACGTTTCAACTTTAAACCACTGAAAATCGCTTTGGCTTAATTAGTACGTTCTATAGTATTAAAAAGTTGGTGCGCTTTTGTGGTTTTCCTTTTGGAAATTTATGCAACATATTAACTAAAAAGGAATGAGTAAGCTTTTCCTGCACTCTTCTCCTTTTAGATGCCGACATTAAACGCGCCTTTATAGCATGTCCATAAAACATATTTCTTTGTTTTCCAATTTTTTGTCTTTCAAAAGAATAAGTTTCCTTTAAAATTCAGACTTACACCCGCCAGAAAAAAAATGTCAGCTTTTAACACATTTCAAAATGGGCGAAAATGTCTCGAAAAGATATTCAAGAGAAAATGAAAATATTGATCCAAAGTTCCACTAGCTGGGCAGGGGTAGGTCGTTGGTCCTTCCTCCTTGAGAACAATATTTCTCTTGAGAAGTTCAGTTTGAGGTACCTCTAGACTGGCACATGTACCCATTTCCAAGAATGATGAATTCTCCGTATTTTCCTTCCTATCACATCCTCCCACAATCCCAAAAGCAACCAAACCAGCTATAGAGCAAACGGCTTGAGGCAATAATAGCTCTGAAAGAAACACGGAAATGCAGCAAAATAATCCAGATCATAAAGTTTTATTTTTACAATAAATGATTTCGTTTGCAAAGAACATATATCTTCACTTGAGTAACACAACTTATTTTTTTCCATTCAGCATTTCTTTCATGATTTATTTGTCGTAAAGAGATGCTTTCACCTTAATTTATAAATATGAAAGTTCAACGAAACTTTTTTAGTGGAGAACATGAGCAGAAATAATCCGTACTTCAAACCTCCTGACTTTTCAATTTTGAATTCACAAAATGGTCTTTGGCTGTATGTTCCACACAATCAGTTGTTGTCATATAAATTTGCAATACAGTGGAAATACTTGGAAATTTTTTGTTCCCTTCTACTAAATAAACTGACGTTGGAATGGTTCAAAGAATTACATGAACAACCGTTTTACTCTTTTTGGTTCAACTCTTTTCCGTGACATTACGTGCCTTTTGGGGGAACCATCACTTGAACATAAAGATAGTCTTTTTCTAAACAAACACTTTTATCGCCAATATTTACACAGGAAAGAAGTCATAAATACGCTGTGGTCACGCTCACAATCCAAGTAATTTCTCGCTCACATCTTAGTTGGAATTAAGGGAACCATGGCAAACAACAGCAATAATAACGGAACGACGTGTAAGTATGCTTCTATTATTTGTAAATTGACGAAAAGGATATCCGATCAAAAAACAATCTCCTCAAATTTTTGTCTTGTTTAATGGATTAAATACAATAGAACAGGAGTGAACACAGCGAGCAGAGCAATGACGTCTTGCATTTTTTCATAAGAAAAGTCTGCAAATTGGTATGTAACCCTTCAATCATCCACAAAATCTTATTTCATGCATATATACACTTACAGTCGAAGCTTGATATTACGGAAATGGATATTACGGAATAATCATTATTACGGAGCAACTTGTGTCGCCCAAAAATGGCCTAATGCATTTTAAAGGAGCGAACCCTTTGATATAGCGTAAATCGTTG